>JBBPRJ010000011.1:0-32858 GCA_038092975.1 Chalciporus piperatoides | reverse complement strand
GGGGCAATCGACGGCAGGACGATCGTGGTCGCGACCGGCACGAATATTCACACCAGCCAGGAAATGGTATTCATATTCGGGGGGCCGCGACCGACCACAGGAACCAAGACGATAGGTATTCGGGTCCACGCAAAGCTGACCGGGAGCGAGATCGAGATCAGAGGGATAGGGACAGGCCAGGACGAGAGTCGAAGCGAGATAACGGACCACGCTACAAAGGTGACTACCGTAGATGACGATGTGGGCTAAGACGCCAGACCAGTTTTTGACTTCCTATGGTCATGCAACGGGGCTACGAGCAAGCCCACAGTGTTCAGCAGGTCGTGCTGGACATCGTGTGGCTTACTGGTAACCAGTGACCACCCATCTTAGTGATGTGATGTTTGTCTCATAATGTTAGTCCAGACATATGCTTTGTCGTCTTAGAAATACCCACACAACCAACACATACTTACGAACGGCGATGTTGAGTGCATTGGTAGCCTCTCCAACTCTGGACCTGAGTGTTGGACGTCCTGGACGGTCAAGAACCGCATCTTCCAAGACCGTTGTCACCTCCGTCCCAGACACAGCTATCAACCCAGTCACCCGTTCTGCGATCTCAATCGAATATGCGTCCTTGCGGAATCATAACCATTGCCCGACAGGCATGTACGTTACTCTGTCCGCGGAAAGCATGGTCGTCTGGGATGCCGTCCTGTTTGTGCACAAAGGCAAGCTCGAACCAGACCTCGCCCCCGCGGTGAACACTGACCCATTCGCCCCCTCCCTAAGGCGACTACGCAGGTGCAGTTCTCAAGTTCGTCTTGACCTTTCCCGACAATTATCCCGATCGACCTCCAACCGTGCGCTTCCTGACGGATGTATTTCACCCACTCGTCGCGACGCAGACGGGCGCGTTCAACTTGACGGCCCGATTTCGACCTTGGAGGTGGGTTGCTTGAGCGTAGGGTATCTTGAGGTGCTCATCATTTGTGTCCTGGCATACCCATAGACCGAAGGAACATCACATTCATGATGTCTTGTATTTCATCAAGTCCTCATTCAAGGAATATGTACTCGAGAAGGTGAACGAGGCCGACACGTTGAATAAAGAAGCATATAAGTGAGTGCAGGATTCGTGCGTGTCAAGAGTCCACTAACCCACTATCAGGCTGTGAGCTCACTCTACAGCGTTCCGTGTGATAATACCCCTGACTGCTATCTCTTAGGTACAAGGAAAACAGGGCTTCTTTCAGGGCACTGGCTCAACAATCTTCGCAGTTATCACAGTCGCCAAGTGCGCTCTATGATGCCCCGAGCTCGAGGAAAGCTCACTCATTCCGCTTCGCTCCTACGAAACCCGAGCAGGTCTACACGGTTCTCGAGCAACTTTCAATCTACACACGCTCAGAATCTTTAGAGAAAAGAACAGCGACACAGTCATAATAATCGGAATCACGTATACTACCTGCTTACTACAGATCTAGGATAATGTTTTCGGTATACCTCCAAATACACACACTCAAGAGTCTACCTCGTACCAAGTTAACCTTCAAAAGGGCCATGTGTGCATACATCGTGCATCACACCTGGCCGGGCTCATCGCTGCTGCTGTTGTCATTTATGCCGAACGGCCTGCCGTTGAGTCGATGAACAACTTCAACATAAGGGGTATCCGTGCCCGTGTCATCATCCTGCCCGGGTGTCAGGGATGTCATCTCATGCCTACAAAAGTGTGACATACATCTTTCATCCTTCCAAAATGTTTGGAAAGCTTCTCGATCACCAGGCTATACGGTAGATGCTGGGTTAATTTCCTGTGCATGACCCTCGTAAGCTATCATTCAGATGGAAAGCGCATGAATAAAATTACCGTCGATTTTGAACATTAAGGGAATGTCGAGCGTCGAGAGTGGAGTCAAGCACGTTGGAGGAGTGAGCACCCTCGCTGAGGGATAGCTTGATAGAATACTCCTTGTCGGAATTGCCTCGACCAAAGTTCCTTTCGTAAAGCTCGAACCTGTACAACGAATATTATCCCCCTTTGCCTAGAAAGACGTGCCAGAGGACCTACGTGATATGGGACTGCATCGTGTCAATCAGAACTACACCAGTCAGAAAGGTAATCAGAGGCACGTACGCAGTAATCCAACTCCGGGATCCGTCTATTGGCTATCGGTAATCCAGAAAGCAGAACAAGATTGACAAGTGTATGGATGTGGCTCTCCTTGGTGAAATATAATGTGAGAGAACTTCCACCATTATTACGGGCAGCTTCGAGATCTTCAACAATCTTTCGAAGTAAAGGAAGCGAGGTCAAGACACCAATTTCTTCCCTTCATTCAGGAGGGAAGAGGGATGAGTTATCTTGGTTGAGAGGTAGAGTGGACAACATGTACTTTTCGTCTGGATCGATGCCATACTCTTGAGGAGCTACCAGGTCGAAAAGAGCCTTTGCACGGCCATACAGCTCATGAAGCTTGCGATCTTGGGTCTGGGTCGGATCACTGCCCTCCCCAGCATTCTCGTTGAAGATGGCAAACAAGAATTGTCGGTGATGGAGGGCGCAATACTTGATTGTGTCGTACAGTTCAGAAACCTGCGATCAAAACCTCAGAAAAATCCGTCAAGACTCGATTCCGTAACTTACACGGGATGGGTCGAATTTCTTCTGCTCCACATCACAAAAGTCCTCAAACAGTTTCTCCCAGCGTTCTCGGAACAACCACGGCTCATCATCACAGCACCTAAATGGTCGTGGATACTTGAGTGTCGTTGAATCAAGGGTATCAAGATGCGTACCAGCGCTCTTGGATTTTGTCAACATCCATGGTTTCAAAATTCTTACGCATAATCGCACGGAATGAACTCAGTAGCTCAATTACTTCCTGGAGGTCATAATGTGAGAGTGAGAGATCGTCGAGTTTGGTGCACACTTACTTTCACAACTTCCACCGGCTCCTTCTTCATGCTTTTGGGCCATGTAAGTTCAGGTCGCTTCTCGGGTTCGCCAGGCCTGAGGAGTATCTTGAGTCGCTTCTTGACATCATCCATAAGATCCTTGGCTGCATTTGAGTCGTCTAAAAGGTCCTTGCGAATAATAAGAGCAGGAGCGCTCCCATATGCGTTTGAGCCATTTTTAGAAGGTGAACTGGATACATTCGAACTGTCATCCTGAGAAGAGCGGGAAGAAATCGAGCTGGCAGAGGACGACGGGGGATAGTTTGACTGATTGTCGACAAGAGCAGCAGCAAAAATTTCTGCGGAGGCGATAACGCGTCGTTCCGAGGAAGTGTAGATCTAGACATCGGGTGAGCTTTCCGCACTGGTGTCTAAATACTGCTAAGACTCACTGTGACGTTCTGAAGGGCGTCTTTGTCTGCACGAAAAGCGTGAGTAAATTGGGACATGGCGATCGGGATGATAACTTACTCATGATAGAAAGGTCTTTCTTCATATTCTCTCCAAGATCCCTGGACTGGTATCTCGCCGAATGCGTGAACTGGGCGAAACAAATCCTTTCAAAAAACTGCATCTGACAGTAAAAAGGCACTTACCTCACCACCCCACTTGAATACCAAGGTCAACTTGGTCAATTTCCTGGACTGACCAGCCTGCCGTTTAGAATATACGGGCTTCAGCTGCGCCTTAGTCCCAGGGAGGTCAATCTTGCTGGATAGTGCATTGTTCAATAGAGCAAGTTTGACGAGATCGTCACCGCTGGCGCCGAGCGACTTTGCCTCGTCCACCGCCTGCGTCACGAGGTTTAGTTGCTTTCTCTCTCGGAGTATAATTTCCTCTTTCTCCCCATTCAAGAGTCGAACAAAGGGTTGCGTCCAAACATCGCCGATTGGGAAGTTGAATTTTAATTTCTGTTTCGGCGTGCGATCGGCGTGCCGGAAAACCGTCACATTCGCCTTGAGGCGCCAGCTTGCAGATTGTAATATACCATCATCGGCTGGAGGCAGAGGGCGGTCTATGGCAGATGAGACATGGATACAGAGAGACGCAAGGATCTCGGCCGCTTTGTCTGGTCATAGGGAAGGAGGAGGGAGGGATGAGGATTTCTCGTACACGTGAAGAGTCGCCAAAGACTCTCACCATAGTAAGATTCGTTGCCTTTAACAAAGCTCCATCCGTTTACGTCGATTACCTGGCTGACTTTGCCTCCTTGGCACCTCAGTATATCAAAGCCGCAAACATTTTGACCAAATGCTTGACAAATCTTTGAAGCATATGATTTTTCCGGTTCACTCAGGTGGGTAATGAAGCTATGGAGGTGAGGGCGTTGTGCATCGAGGAGTTACAACTGCTTACCGAATTTCTTTACCTTCCGTGTTTCGGCGGACGACACCATCAACAACAGGAGATTTGCGAGTCTCTGCGTGGAAATACTCTGTTCCAACGGTATAGACTTTGATATCCTCTGAGTTATCCACGTCTATGAATTCCTCGTAGATGTATGAACCATCAGTTCTGGGACAATTGAGGCTGGGATCAAGATCGCTAGATTTGTTTCCGACCTGTGTGCATGACGTAAGCGGGAGAAAGACCAGGGAGGTGAGACGAACTTTTCTGAAAAGGCGACGGCCTCCTCCTCCACGAAAGTAAATGTAGACGTTATGATCTTCGCCGCTGACCGGTTTCTCCACGAAAGGCTTTTCCATAACTTTTCCATCAATGATGATAGCGTCGCCATCCTCGCGCATGGTTACCTCCGGAGTGACACAGAAGCCGCCCAACTGAATTCCGAGTTTGTCGAACATGAATTGTTTGAGTTCTGGATCAACGCGTGGACCACCATCCCTAGATACTTCCAGTCGCCCAGGGGTAGGAACCCGAAGGTGGTCCAAGACAGCGCCTACGAGGCGACGATCCCAGAGGAGAGCTTGCGGGTGAAGCTCATTGATGCAAAATGGGTTACGAAGCTTCACGTAAGAAATTGCTTTGTCCAGCGGGAAGTCGGTGGAGAAGAACGAGATAAGGACATCGCACCGCGGCCAATTCTCGACGTCTAAACCAGCTTTTGAGTGATGGGTGTTGTGGAATGGAGGGGGATTTACCTTCGTCGAGGATGACTTTGTCACCGAACACTTTGACTTCGATTGCGCCGCGGGACCACTCTACGAGGCGTGTGAGGATTTCACGCATTGGCTTGGAGCGTGCCTTGATGTCCATGGCGCAAATGCCGAGGACGACGGGTTGTTTGGTATTCTCATGGGAGGGTATGTTGTCTGAGTGCGACGCAATTGAAGAACGAGAAGAAGACCTTGTCAAGATCGAGCTAGATCGGGGTGAGGGATGCTCTGGTGAATTGAGGAACGCAGAAATTCGGGACTGTCTGTCTCGCTGCATCCGAGTGGCTTGAAGAAGACAAAGATTGATGACTAACACAGCCACTCAAACTTTGTTATTGATGCCGTCAGCGGAATGAGGCATTTGTGCGCGTCCAGTGAGCGACTCGGCGGCCACTGTGCGTGACTCGCTGATCAATTGCTGAGGGAATCTGTTTAGAAAATGCCGCATCCCACTCCGTATAAGTATATCCGCATCAGCATGGCATTCCGTCCCCCGTCACACCATGGCCACGACGACGACGACCGTCTTTCTCTCAAATCTCCACTGCGCAAGGTAACTTACTTCTATCTTTCGCTCTCATCGAGCTAACTCTCTGCTCTAGCTGTGTGCGCACCATCAACGAAACCCTCTTCGCGCTAACACCGACCCCCGTAGCGGTTGACGTCTCGATCGTTTACCAGTCCGTCACCGTCGAGCAACACCCTACCCTATCAACTGGCGTGATCAAAGCAGCCCTCGAGGACGCCGGCTTCGATATTCCAACAGAGTCCATCGATCCCGCCTCTCATTCCCCTGGGGGATTCACAGCTTTCCTCTCCGGAAAAGGGAGCAAGCATGTCCAACAATGCTCTCTATGCCAACATGAAGCTTCTATTCCCGAGGAATCTCCCTTGGCACAGCTCGGTGATTCAGAGGATCAGGCCGATCAGGTCTCCTTGTTCGATGCAAAACATCAATCACCCGCCATGACCAAATCATCCACACCTAGCCCGCCCGAGGTCGACGATACCCCACAGAAAATCACACTATCTGTCGGAGGCATGACTTGCTCTTCATGCGTGGCGACAATCACGGAAGTGGTGTCCCGTCTCCCTGGCGTCTCCGACATCGTGGTCAGTCTTCTCAGCAACTCCGCCACCCTCCACGTCGAGAACAAGAGTGTCATTTCTACTGTCACTGAGAGGATTGGTGATTGTGGATATGAAGTAGAGGTCATCAAAACAGAACCAGTCACACCTTCTGCTGGTCAGGTCACTGCCACGGGCCCTCGTATGATATCTATCCGTGTGGACGGAATGTTCTGTCAGTGAGTAAACATTTATACTTCTGATACCACGAGTCCTTACCCGAGGAACAGGCATTGCCCAGGAAAAATTATGGACGCACTCCAGGACTTTTCCCCGAAGATCGTCGTCACCAAGCCATTAGTTGATCATACAGATTCTCTTATAGAGATCTCATACGAACCTGCCCCTCCGAAGTTTACCATTCGCAACATCATTTCCCGTATTGACTCTGTAGATCCCGCATTCAAAGTATCACTTCATCAGGCACCCACAGTCGAGCAACGGGCCCGGAGTATGCAACTGCGCGAGCAAAATACCCTCTTGACGCGGCTTCTATTCACCTTTGTCATCGCCATCCCCACCTTCATCATCGGGGTTGTGTACATGAGCCTTGTTCCTTCAGGTAATGCGACAAAAATCTACCTTATGGAGCCCATGTGGGGCGGAAATGCTTCACGGATTCAGTGGTCCATGTTCTTTTTGGCGACACCTGTCATGTTTTATGGCGCTGGTCTCTTCCATCGGCGAAGCATTAAGGAAATCGTAGCCCTGTGGCGAAAAGGCAGTTCCACACCAATCCTGGCAAGATTCACCAGATTTGGGAGTATGAACCTTCTTGTGAGCATGAATGAATTACCCTTGAGCAGACATGCTGATTATGTTTCTGTCTTCTAGGTTTCTGCGGGTGTCTCGGTTGCGTACTTCTCCTCCATTGCTCTCCTGGCACTTGCAGCATCTCAGCGGCCAACTCCCGACAGAACCGGTGACACCACGACGTATTTTGATTCTGTTGTCTTCCTGACAATGTTCCTCTTGTGTGGTGAGTACGAGCCGGGTTATTTTCTGCCGAAAGAAACTCATAAACTCATACCTGGCTGTAGGACGCTACCTCGAAGCATACAGCAAGGCGAGAACTGCCGATGCCATCACGGCACTGGGCTCTCTTCGTCCGGCGGAAGCCCTACTAGTTACCCCTCGCACCTCCGATGACGTCCCCTCTCAACCGAGCGGATTTGTTAACGGAGACACGGAGAAAGGCGACGTTCTTTTCGACAATGGAAACCTCGTCACCGCTCCCGGTTTTAAGATTGAGAAGGTATTCATCAATCTTCTCGAGGTTGGGGACGTCGTCCGTGTGCTGAATGGGGCGACTCCGCCGTCCGATGGGACCATCATCTCGGGCGACGAGACTTCATTTGATGAGAGCTCGCTCACGGGTGAGGCTAAACCCATCAAAAAGAAGGTTGGCGATCAGGTTTTCCTCGGCACCATCAACAAGTCCAAAGCCGTCGAGATCAGAGTGGACGCCATAGGGGGTGTGACGATGTAAGATTCGGTCGGTCGGTCGGTCGTCGTCAGCAATCTCATGATTCCGCAGGTTGGACCAAATCGTTCGGATTGTTCGCGAAGGACAGATGCGTCGTGCTCCGATTGAGCGGATTGCAGACGCTGTCACAGGTGTCTTTGTCCCGGTAATCACCCTTCTGGCTATCGTCACGTGGATCATATGGCTCGCCCTTGGATTCGGAGGCGGGATCCCTCGTGATTATCTCGACATCGAGGTCGGTGGTTGGAGTGCGTATTTTCTCTCTCGTCCGTATTCTTTACTTAACTGTTCTTTGATAGCCGTGTGGTCGCTGGAATTTGCTATTGCAGTCTTCGTCGTCGCATGTCCTTGTGGCATCGGTCTCGCCGCCCCAACTGCGCTGCTCGTCGGTTCCGGCCTCGCTGCCAAATATGGCATCCTGGCCCGCGGCGGCGGCGAAGCCTTCCAGGAGATGGCACAAGTCGACGTCGTAGTATTCGACAAGACCGGAACACTCACCGAAGGTGGGCGACCTCAGGTGTCCGACTTCCAGGTCACATCCCACTCAAGGTTGACGCGCGACACCATCCTCGGCGTCGCCGCTGAGTTGGAATCTGCGTCATCACATCCGTTAGGAGCCGCTATCCGAGAATATGCGGAGAAGAACGGCGCAAAACAATTGAATGCGACGGGTTTCGACGAGGTCCCTGGGCGGGGTGTGAAGGCCCACTTCGATACTCTAGGTTGCACGGCTATCATCGGGAACGAAGCTTGGATGAGACTCCATGGGGTCAACATTGACGAGGGAACGGCTTCTACGCTCGAGAAATGGGCCAGCGAAGCCAAGAGCATCGTTCTTCTATCTGTCAGCGACAGCGATGGGGATGCAGAAACGTTCTGTATCGTTGCCATCTTCGCCGTGTCAGACCCCTTGAGGCCAGAGGCGCCCGGCGTCATTCGGCTTCTCCACGAGAATGGGATTGGAACGTGGATGATCTCCGGTGACAATGAGGTGACGGCGAAGGGTGTTGCAAAGATGGTCGGTATCCCGGAGATGAACGTCATCGCAGGTGTGCTTCCCCATCAAAAGGCCGAAAAGATCGATTGGCTGCAAACAAACGGTTCTAAGCGGCCGGCGTCGAGGTGGCGGAAGTTCTCTGGAAAGCGAAGCGCGAATGAGAGGTGTATTGTGGCCATGGTCGGTGATGGTATAAACGACGCACCTGTAAGTTTCTTTCTCTCTACGTTTAGCGCGTGAACGCTGACCACGGACGCCTGAATCAAGGCCCTCGCTGCTGCTGATATTGGAATTGCAATTGGATCTGGAAGTGACGTGGCCATCTCCAGCGCTTCGTTCATCCTGGTTTCTTCAGACCTCAAGAGTTTACTCACCTTGCGCGACTTGTCACGGAAGGTGTTCAACCGTGTCAAGATGAACTTTGTGAGTACATACCTTAGTCTAGACCAGATTGATAGCCATCGCTGACGTCGATCTCAAAAGATTTGGGCATTTGTGTACAACGTCATCGCGGTCCCTATCGCTGCAGGGGTGATATATCCTGCCGGCCACGCTCGCCTGGCTCCCGTTTGGGCATCTCTTGCCATGGCTTTATCGTGAGTACTGTTCGAACCAAAGTGAAGTTCCGAAATACTTACTCTCTGTCTGTTAGATCTGTTTCTGTCGTAACTTCTTCTTTGCTGCTCAAGTTGTATAGAGAGCCCAAGGTGCGGATTTAACCGCCAAATTGGACAGTAGATTATCACTGCAAAGGAAATTGCTGGTCATTCATCACATATTGTAGCGTAAACGCACTCGTGTAGCATTACGATACTGTATCAGGTCAGGGACTCTGGATCAAGGACCAATCAATATTATCCACCTATCAATACAAAGGCGTTGACAAATGCGAAAATATCACGACAGTTTCTGTTGTTGTAACAGTTGCTGTTCCTTCTTGGTGCGGTAAAAGTCGGAGAATGAGAGTCGGATGCCAAGGAAGCGGCAGTCGAGGTCAGGGTGAGATTGGAGAGTGTGGATGATGGATTGCGCAGACTCGCTGAAAGACATGCTGTATTCCTTTATGAGTGCACGGACTTTAGGAAGGGATTGGGGGCCCATGCGGTCAGATGAAGGGGCGGTATATATGCCCTGAAAGATAACGTAAGTGGTTATGCGAGAAGGTATTCGAAACCAACGCACTCTAGCTGCATCTTTTTCTTGGTCTCGTCTTGCGGACTCGGCCAGGCAATAATGGTAGAAGTTATCCTGTCATGAAAATGTAAATCGAGCCTAAGGTAATATGCCAACCAGCACTCACAGCAGCCTCACGGAACTGCAAGATCGTCTGAAAGACTTCCCGAACTTGGGTAAGAAGGTTCTCCTGGAGCCCATCAGATGAACTGATTGCAACGTGGAAAAAATGCATACAGACCTCCTTCCCAGCCTTGGGAGATAATAGAAATACTTTCTTGACCATCATGTCAAGGTACGAACGGTGCGCATCGATCATCGCATCGAGATCGCCTTCTCTCTTCTGGATAAACTCTGTCAAGATCTTCCATGAGCATGCTATGACTTCCAGCTGGCAGTAAGCCTGCATTTGGCGGATGAAATGTATCATTTCAGCCATGGCGATACGGATGAGGTGCCAATCATGCTCGAGATCTAGGACATGCTTTGTGAGTGGGAGGACAAGCTTACAGACATTAACAGGGAGGGAAGAATCTCACCAGGCAACTTCGATAGTGTCCTCGATGCCCCTGCAACCCTCATCCAGCCCTGACTCAACGTACTCTCTACTCGCTTCATCTTCCAGAGATGATTAAACAACTTTAGGTATTTCATCATGGAATCAGGGTCCAAGATTGTATCAATCGGTGCGTCCACTTTATACTCGAGAGTGAAAACGTCCCAGCCAATCTCACCATGAGAGTACTCGAGCATGCGTGCGTCAAGTCTGCGTAGGACGTCAGTGGGGTCGTTCTGAGCGTTGGATGTGCGAACAGCAGTTTCGAGTGTCGCTGTCAAGTTATGTCGATAGAGGGTGTTTGCTGGACGGGTGAGACTTGGTCTATGGAAATGATCCGTGATCAAGTGTTCATCTTTGGAGTCACGTTAACGTACCCCAAGGCTTCCATCAATTGTTCTGCAAAGTCGCCATAACCGAGGAGCATATAGTGTTTCAGTGCACGAAGATGGTCCATCAATTTAAACTTTTCGATGAACACTTCAAACAACCGTTGACTTGCGGTCAGATAGGCGGAGTCTATGGATCGTTCAAGGCCCGCAATGTCGCTGTACTTGAGGACTGACAAAAGAAAGATATGTAGTTAGCTCGGAATCGGGTGGGTCACTCACTGCCGCCTGTGTTGCTCATCTTTTCGCGTGTGGCAACCCAGTCACTGTCATGACAGCTGTACCGGATGAAGTTCAGACTCTTTCCAGTAGAGAAGATCTATGGATAAACTTGGGATTGAATAATGCACCAAACAGGTGCATCCTCTTCGTACCTTTTTGCCAAAAGCCTCGCCGACGAACATGGGTAGCATATCCTTTCTGAATCGATATTTTGCTTCCCATAATCGCAGACCATTCTCGCGTTCGGTGGACATGTCTTCTGCGTCGCCAGTCAACGCACCAAACACACCATCTCCGCCCCCACTCAGTAACGAGGGGTGTAAAAGATACTGAACATGCGCGAACTCCGGATCGACCGAGACGAAAAACTCGTTATATGGATCGTAAAGTTCTCCAGAAAATAGCCATTTGTGCAAGGTCGAAAAAAATGGCTTGGATACCTACTCGGAGTTGACGAACAGTAGTCCTTACGAACGAGATGGAAACATACCTCTTCGAGCAACTGGTCAGTAAATTTACGGACGAAAGGGTCGCCGTTATCAGTGTAGCTATGGATAAGATTAACCAGTGCTCCTCCCTGGGCGTCTAACGCCTGTGGTTCAGTTCAATCTGTTCGTGGGCTAGAAAGGACGTACCTCGAGCGCCCTCGACGCAAACGCTCATCATGCGCATCCTAAGTCTCCAGTCATTTATCCACACATCCAACCGCTTGAGCGTGAGGCCAGTCTCTTGTTCTCTGACATCAGGTTCTGTGTCCGGATTCCGTGACATTGCAGTGGACATTTGTGATTCGAGTACGGCCACGAGACGATAGTATTCTGTGAGCTGTGCCTGAAGGTGATGACATAGACTCTGCTCGATCATACCGACACCAGAGCGTCCTTGACGGTCTTTGACGAATGTGTCGACCCTGGAGTAAAGATGGCCTACTTCGGCAAGTCTGTGTATGAGTGATCTGACAGGCGCTGGGATGATGCATTTCTGAGAATGGCTGAGCTTAAAAGGATAGCCAGAGAGGTTGCGGATACGCACCGAGTCGTCGATGAAGACGAGCTTGTTGATGTCATTTTCCTCGGCGAGGGAGAGTTGTATATATTTACCCGATATACCTTGAAGGAGATACAGTGTATCGCGCAAGAGCGAATGTTCTGGAAGACGTGCTCGACCTTGGTGGTCCGTGATCAGTGGATGTGACCGTGAATGAGACGGACCAAACTACCTGCTCTCGCACGGTAATCGCGTAATATATCAGCCTTTGATTTTCCCTTGGGTGCTCTTGATTGCAAGGGTGGGTCTACTGGACTTGGAGCGGTGGATGCTGGCCTTGTGGGTGGTGGATGGAGGGTCGATAGGAAAGGTGGAGGGGTTGGGTGTGAGCGAGCGGAAGAGGCAAGGGTATGAAGGAAGAGGAGTGATTCGTGTTTGCGGGATAGTACGGGCTACGGTGAGTGTAAGGACAAGGGCATAGGTTTAAAGAGGGGACTGGTCACCTGATCGAGGAGGCGGGATAGTAGGTTGGTGAACTTGAGAGACGCGGTACTTGGGGAGGGATGTTGCAGAACTTGGCAAAGAGTAAGTGAAAGTACTGGGGGTAGATCTGTCGCTCACGTTGTCTCCTGATGAGACCGGCTAAGTGCACGGTGTCGCTGTCGTGAGATTGGCCGATATGACTAGGAGAGATGTCAAGGGGGAATGTGATGCGGGGAATGGACTGACCTGGATAGGATTTCCTTTGCATGAGCGACGAGATCTTCTTTTAGTCGACTGTTCTGTCTTGACTGTGGTACCAGAGACGCGACCAACGCGTTCACCGACGCAGACACGTCCGACATCGCGACCACTCCGAGTCCTGGTTACACCTAGCACAGACTAGTAGTACTACTAGCAATAGTACCGCGTCAGTGATCACGTGGTTGGTGATGACATAACCCCATCTATCTCTCTGGTACTACTACTAGTACTACTACTATAATACTAGTACTAAGTCACAGTCTCCCGGTGTGTTCTTGACACCCGGGTTTGATCCTTGGTCACGATATGGAACGCTCAAATTCTGTGTCCTCGCTCGCATCGTCCTCCACGTCCAGATCACGAGATCACTCAAGTCCATTTGCGTATCAGACCCGTCTCTTGGAGCGCACTTCCTCACGCGCTGGTCTTTCAAGGAACCCGTCCGTCTCTACACCCTCACCCCCACAGTCTGCAGATCCTTCACCGTCTAGCCTTGCTTCCATAAGGAGTCGCTGGACTCCATCTCATCGTGTCGGCAGCAGTCTCGACGCAGTCCGTGGAAAGTGGGAAGAACGCGCTAGGGCAGAAGGTGCCCCTCATGGACACCGGTCGACCAGTCCAACAAAGGACGTGCTCTCCACGAGCGACTCTGCTTCCACCGTACCGTCCACTCCTTCGCAACTCACTCCAACTTCCTCCTTCTCAGAACACTTTTCCTCCAGTGCAACTTCCCTCCCCGCCGATGATTCCGGTCCCAGCAGAACTCCTACCCACCTCAAGCGGCATACCCTTCCCGCTCACATCATTGCATCCCCTCTCTCACCAAATACCACAGGAATATCCGTCGAGAACCCAGATTCCCCGACCTCTTCCTTCGCGACTCCACCCCCTCATCGCATCCGCTTGCCAACTTCAACTCCATTACAGTCTTCATCCATATCAAACGTCAAGGAACTAAGTGGTCATGCTGTCCCTGTGCCTATCCCCCAAACTACACTTGATTCTCCATCCCCACGCTCACGTCGATCCAATACCCTAGATAGTTCTGCCGTCAACTTGGCTGCTGCACGTCAGGCATTGAACAAGACTTCGGATTCTGAAGTGACCCCGTTAAGCACATCTTCGAGTGCTTCCAAACCTTTGTTCACACCTAATACGAATACGTCCGCGTCGACCCTTCACCGGCGACCTACCTCCTTGTATGGTGGCTCGCATTATCTGCCATCGTCAGAGAAACTATCACACCGACCATCTTCTAGCCTTGAGGTTTCCAACACCCGATTCCCTGAACGGCCTCAAAGTCGGTCATCGCTTACCCCCTCTCCCACACCTGTTCCATCATCAGCAATGTCACCGACGCCGTACAGAAGCTCATACATGGCCAACAAAAAGGCATCCACATACGGACAACTTGGAGGTCGAAGGTTAGGCCGACACCTTCCACGTATAGCTAGTGGAGACGGCGACGACGATTCAGGCGGACGCAATGAGGATCATCCTATACGTGAGCCAGTAGAGGAGACGAGTCCACAAAAGGAAAAACCTCATTATAACCATCATACTCCCGGCGAACCGCCTCTCTCGCCCTCTCGGGAACTAGTCATACCCGGTGTCACAGATTCCGACGATGTCGCTGGCGTTCCTGGTCGGCTTCGTTTATCGCGCGACAAGACACCCAAAGCCCATGCATCACCATCACCACTGCCCTCGTCGCGGTTGACAAGGGGTCTGTGGGCGGATACACAAAGACACTTGCTGCAGGCTTACGAGTATTTGTGTCACGTTGGAGAGGCTCAGCAGTGGACAGAGGGTTGTCTTGGGGAAGAACTCGGCTTTGGTGTCGTGGAGATGGAAGATGGGCTCCGGAATGGTGTCGTGCTTGCCAAGTTAGTGAGGGCTTTCAAAGGCGAACATGTTGTTCGCCGGATCTACGAGGTAGTCTTGTCTTGCCTCTCCTCGTCGCACCGCTGACTTATTATCCCAGTCAAAGTCGTCCAAGTTAGATTTTCGACATTCTGACAACATCAATTATTTTTTTGTTTTTGTTCGAGAACTCGGTCTTCCCGAAGTAAGTAGTCCATTCGCGATCGACATTCTGCTTGACAGACAATCGTCTTTAGTGCTTCATTTTTGAACTCACCGATCTATACGAGAAGAAAAATCTTCCAAAGGTTATTTATTGTATCCACGCACTCAGGTATATATCTTCAACCATTGCTTTGTTCCCACCGACTCATCTAGCCTAGTCATCTCCTCGCTAGACGGGGATTGGCCCAACGGATAGGCAACTTGCTTGGTCAATTGGAGTTCTCGGATGATCAGTTACAGAAAACACAGAAAGGGCTCAACGACGCTGGCGTCCCTATGCCAAATTTTGGCGACGTTGGTCGAGAACTCGCCAAAGAGATCAACGAGGAACCAGAAGTCGAGATTGAAACAGAAGACGAGCGTGAGTTGTGCCAGTATTTTCTCTCGTCGGATTGTCGCTTACCTCCGACCTAGGGCGAGATCGCTTGCTTCTGGAGAACGAGGACTCCATTCGCGTGGTACAATGTCTGGCACGCGGTTTCCTAGTCCGAAAGGCGCAGGCTACCCAACGCGTTCGCCTTCGTTTCGCAGAACGTTATGTACCCAAGATGCAGGCCGTCTGCCGTGGAGCCATTGCTAGACAGCACGTCTCAGACATCCGCAAGGAAGTCTCAGACCTCACGCCATGGGTCATTCGCCTACAAGCCGTCGCTCGGGCTGCCATCAAGCGTAGGCAGTGGCACGCGCACCTCCGGCGTATTCGATCCTCTGTCCCCTATGTTGTCAAAGTACAAGCGCAGCTTCGCGGTGTACTGCAACGACGGCGGTTCGCTCGTCTGAAGGCTGCACTGCAGAGCAGTCGTGTACTCTTCGTGAAGTTTCAGTCTTCTGCGCGAGCCAAGATCGCTAGACAAAACGCCACCGAGGTATCGAAGACCTTTGCCAAAGTCGAAGTTTCAACGTCTGTCATATCCATGCAAGCAGCTGCCCGTGGTTTCTTGAAGAGGGCTGCGATCTCAAAACAGCTGAGAAAGCTCGATCTTACGGAGGATAGTGTCATTGCTTTACAGGCCCAATGCCAAGGTGTGCTCGTCCGTCGACGAATACGGAAGCAACTTGCGAAGCTGGACGATGTTTCTTCGATTGTCGTCCGAATCCAGGCCGCAGCTCGCACCTACATGGCACGCAAACGCCTACTCAACCTCATCCGCGGTCTTCGTCGAGCGACTCCTATGGTGATAGGTCTGCAAGCACGTGTTCGCGCCAGTCTTTCCCGTCAACAACACCAGAATTTGAACAAGGCGCTCTCTGAAGTCAAAGTCGTCTCTTCCGTAGGGGGTTTCCAAGCGCTCGCCCGCGCTGCGCTTACCCGTAACCGACACCGCGAACAACAGAAGAAGCTAGAGTTCGTGGCACCCGATGTGACGGATTTGCAAGCTACTGCGAGAGGTTATCTAGTACGCAGAGACTACATCGCATGGCGTGAGCATCTATGGCGTAGTCAGCCCGCTGCAACAATGCTTCAGGCACTGCTGCGGGGTGTTCTCCAAAGGCGCAAGTTCCACGCAAGGATGCAATACTATCGTGAAAATCTCCACAAAGTCGTCAAAATCCAGTCGCTTTTCCGTGCCAAAGAGACACGTGAACAATATCGCCAACTTACCCTCGGAAAGAATGTCACAGTTGGCACGATCAAGAACTTTGTCCATCTCCTCGACGATTCGGACGCCGATTTCCAGGATGAGATCAAGGTGGAGAGGCTGAGGAAGAAAGTTGTCGAGAGCATCCGGGAGAATCAGGCGCTTGACAATGATGTGAACGATCTAGACGTCAAGATCGCGCTGGTGGTACAGAACGTCAAATCCTTCGAAGAGCTTCTCAAGGTACGACGAAGGTATGGTGCAGAGAGTGCGGCGGCGCACGCTGCGCGGGCTTCCATCCTTGCTGCACATGGGGATCCTTTTGCTGGACCATATACCTTGGATCACACTGCCAAGCGGAAACTTGAACTCTATCAACAACTCTTTTACCTCCTTCAGACGCAGGGGGAGTATCTGAGTCAGCTGTTCGTGGAGCTGTCCAACGACGAATCAGAGAAACATAGACCGTTGACGGAACGTGTCGTTTTGACGTTGTTTGGATACGGACAGGATAGACGGGAGGATTATCTGCTTCTCAAGTTGTTCCAGGTGAGTGTTCGGCTTGGGACCATCCATTCAGACCGGGACTCACTCTTGTTCACCCTTAGCTGTGCATCCGCCAGGAAATCGCCAGCGCTCGAACGATCGATGACGTCATTCGTGGTCATCCGATGTACATCAATATCGCAGTTCAGTATCTCCGCCCAAAGCAGGTTACCTATGTACGGGAAGCACTTCAGGCAATCGTGCACGAACTTATTGAGGCAGCCGATCTCGACCTCGAGTCAGATCCGTCTATAGTATGTAATCGAGTTGGATCACACAACAGCATCTCACACAACAGCTCTAGATCCATCGTTCCAGGATCGAGATCGAAGAAATGCGATCGGGAAGGACCAGCACGCAACCCAAAGACCTCCCCTTTTATGAAGCTTCAAAGGACCCTGATACCAGAGCCGAGTATATCAGGCGTACGTGAGGTTCTTGAGATAAAATTAATCACTGAGAAACAAGCTGTCGCAGATTTACAAAGATTGCAGTGGTGGAGTGAAGCTTTCATAACGGCGATTATGCAGTCAGCCAGGAGGATGCCTTACAGCATGCGGTTCATAACGCGTGAAACATTACTTTCGTTGCGTGTAAGTCATGCTCACCCTGTGTTCGCTTATATCGCTCATGTAGGTTCTAGGAGCAATTTCCTGACGCACCAGATACAGCCTACGCCGCATGTATTGCGCGGTTAGTTTTCTATAGGTACCTGAACCCAGCTATCCTGTGGGTTACCTTCACCGGTGCAAGTAGATTCTTACTAACTGTGAGCCCAGTGCGCCGGAGACCTTTGATATGGTCTCCACGACGATTGACGTTGCATCAAGGAAAAATCTTGCCCAAATATCCAGGGTACTGGCGCAGATCGCTTCGGGTTCCGAGTTTTCTGAGGACTCTCCCCAATTTATTCCTATCAATGAGATGGTGCGTAAGACCGTTGTCAAATTGTCGGCTTGGATGCTTCAGAGTGAGTTCACTGCACTGCTCGGGTTATCGTGTTTGTAACCGTATTCTTCTAGTCGCGGATGTCCCCGATGCTGAGACCCATTATCATGCACACGAATTCTTGGATGTTGCCGTGCAACCGAAACCTATTTATATTTCCCCGAACGAAGTATATGGAATGCACGGTTTACTCTCGACATACCAAGAGAAACTCGTAAGGATCTGTGTGCTATACATTCGTCCCCATCTGACGCGTTGTTAGTCACCCTCCCGCGACGACGCTTTGCGTGTTATCTTGCATGAACTGGATGGCGTTCCACAGCTAGATAATGACGAGCTGAAGGATGCGCGAGATAAAGCTGTCACTCTAGAGCTCACGAACAGATTCGCACGTGTCCGAGGTAAGCTCGTTCTCGATATCCCAACCATCCCTGCTTATTTTGCATGAAGACCCCAAGGCGGATGAGAAAGCGTTGTGGGTCCAGGCTAAGCGCGGTGTTCTTGCGATCCTGCGTGTTCAACCTGCCTCAGATCTCGTCGGGTCTTTGATGTGCCCCGTGACTGAGGAAGACGAAATGCGTTGGGAGATTATTGTGACTGAAATGGACAACGAAACCATTTCGAGACGCATGCCCTCATCAGGGGGTGCGGATTCCGGGTACAGGCTCGAAGACATACGATCGTTGGTGTTAGAGTTTCCTTGTAGCGGTGCGATGCTGACGTCTTCTATCTAGGTTGCAATTCAAGGAAGTCAAAGCCCATGCAATCTATTTCCTTCTGGAGCTCGAAAAGCTTGGGAAGATCTCGCGAAGCGACGGATTCCAGGGTATCTTGAACGCTATCGCGAGTGACGTTCGCAGCAAGCATCGCAAGCGACTACAGCGACAGCAGGAGATGGACAGTATGATGGATGCTTTGAAGCACCTCAACGAACGCAAGAAGTACTTTGAGGAGCAGATCGATAGTTATCACAACTATGTAGAAGCTGCGATGGCTACCATGCAGCGAGGGAAGGGGTAAGCGTGAACTTTCCGTGTTGACCCAGTGAACTGACAAGAGCGTTCAAAGAAAAAAGCGATTTGTTATTCCGTTCACGAAACAATACTTCCACCTCCGCGACCTGCAGAAATCCGGGAAAAGCCCACAGTTTGGTTCGTTCAGGTACAGCGCCAAAGACCTATACGAGAAAGGCATCCTCCTGTCCATCGACAAGTTCTCACCTCGTCAATTCGACAAGATTGATGTCATCATATCCTCAGAAAAAGCTGGCGTTTTCACCATGGAGATCCTTAACAACACCCTTGGTATCACAAACCGAATTGGCATCGCAGACCTTCGCATGGAGGACCTACTTCAAGCGCAGTTTGAGAACCAGGCTTCGCTGTCGCTCTTCAGCGGACTCGTCAAGGTTAACATCAGCCTTCTACTGTACCAAATCAACAAGAAGTGAGTTGTTCGCTCCATTTCAAGTATCTCGATGGACTGAAATGCGTGCACTAGGTTCTACGTATGATCCTTCCCATTCGTCTACCTGTTCTTTTTCTTGCATCGTACCTCTTGCATCCTTCAAGTTGCGCTCTGGATTCCCTTCCTTCCGTCTTTGAGCCATCGCAGGTTAACCCATATTATCGCCACATTTTGTCCAGTATGTAACCATAGTCTACCCACCACACTGTATTTTTTTGCACATATCCTGCGACTTACGGTGTATTCTCTTGCTCACGAAATTCATGATCTTCATTTGTTTCGGTATATACAAGTTGTGCTTGTGAGCTTCGGGAATCGGCACGTGGGCCAGCGTTCCTCGGTGCGGAACCACTTTTGCAGTTGACAACTTGCGTTGACTGGCCTTCGCTCAGGTCGTGACTCCTTACTTATGTCTGCTTTCGGCCCTCCTCCGCTCCCATCAGGCTGGACTGAACATACCGGTAATAACTCGTACAGAATGAAGTGTACTCCGAACTAAAGCAGCCCACATGCACAGGTCCAGGCGGTCAACCCTACTACTACCATGCTGCCAGTCAACAATCATCCTACATACGACCCCTACCCGCTTTCCCCATCGTTCCACCTCCTCCCGTCGAGCCACCCAAAAAGAAGAAAGAAAAACCTCTCGTCAAGACGCTCATTCCAGGCACCGAATGGCTCCGGGTGAAGACGACCGAGGGTAACACGTTCTACACGCACAAGGGGAGGAAAGAAAGTGTTTGGGTGGCTCCGGATGAGATTAAGGAGGGGCTTTTTGAGCTGGAGCGCCAGGAGGCGCATGAGGCAGAGCAGGCGAAACTTCAAGAGCAGGAGGGGAAGGAAGCGGTGATGAAGCGAGAGACGGAAATGGAGGTTCACAGGGTCAAGGCTGAGGTGCAGGGGCTTGTGAAACGGAAGAAGACGGAGGAGCCGGAGCCGCTTGAGGAGATGGTCATCACCAAGAAGGCACGCGTAGAGGAAGAGGAAGAAGACGAGGGGGAAGGGGATGAAGAGGCGGACGAAGAGGATGAAAGTGACGAGGAATGGCAGAAAGAAGCCGCAGCACAACTCGCTGAGGAGGCTGAGGAAGACAGGAAGAGACAGGAAGAGGAACGGCTAGCCAAGGAGCGCGAGGAGGCAGAAGCAAAGAAAGCTCAGGAAAAGCAGCAGCTCAACATGCCGGATCGCGTCGACTTGTCTACCGATGAAGCAAAGGCACTTTTCAAGGTAATCTGCTCACACTTTGGATCTTAATTCCGCGCTCACAGACACTGCAGACGTTGTTGCGAGAGAAAGACATCAATCCATTGCATCCTTGGGATACCTGTTTACCACTCTTCATCTCAGACCCTCGATATGTACTCTTACCTTCTGTCTCAGCACGCCGTGACGCGTTCGACGAATACTGCCGAGACCGTGCCCGTGAGCTACGGCAGGAAACCGTTAAGAAAGAAAAGTCTGAAGCAAATCCGAAGGAAGAATTTGACCGCCTGCTCCACGACGAAGTGAAAAGCACTCGTTCCGTATGGTCTGATTTCCGTCGAACATGGAAGAAGGACCGGCGCTTCTATGGCTGGGGCAGAGATGATCGAGAGCGCGAGAAACGTTTCAAGGAGTACCTGAAAGATCTTGGAGAAAGTACGTCTTTCATTTGCTCTTTGGAGACAGCAGCTTAGAATTTAACAGAAAAGCGCGCTGCTGCCGAGAAGGCGGAAGGAGATTTCTTTGCTTTGCTTCGCGAAAGTGGTTCAGTCAAGCCGGATTCTGTTTGGAAAGATGTGAGCCTTTGTTGCCTCCCTTTTCGCGTGTTTAACCGTCCCCGCAAGGTCAAACGGAAGTTGGCTGATGACCCACGGTACGATGCCGTTGGGTCTTCTTCACTGCGGGAGGAACTCTTCGATGCATTCCTCAAAGCCCGTGGGTCGTCTGAAAACGGGCCCCGAGTCAAGACAAATAAATTAGAAGGCAATGAGCCTGTGGATGAGGTAGAAACAGAACGCAGACGTCGGGAGAGGAAAGAACGCGCTCTAAGAGAACGGGAGGACAGAGTGAGAACTCAGCGTGGTCGTACAGAGGCAGAGATCGGACGGTCCAGATTGGGACTGACCAAGGAAGAAGGGGAAAGAGAGTTCCGGTGAGCCGCTCTAGGGTTTTCTCAACCTTTTGTCACTGTTTTGGAACTCAAGAGAATGCCTTTTTTCTTATTTCAGCACACTTTTGACCGATGCCATTCGAGACCCCCAGGTACGCTAACGATGTATACATGAACCGACACTGATGGATTGCCTAGCTGTCTTGGGATTCGGCTATCCCCCAATTGAAAACAGACCCTCGGTTTACAAATTCACCTCTCCCGAAGGATCAACAGTTACATCTGTTTCACTCGCATATGCATCAACTTCGTTCCAAGTATCTGGATGGCCTGCACGCCCTATTCACCGCACACACTCTCTCGCTGGCATCCTCCTTTGACAATATTCCTCTTGGGTCGATTGAGAAATCATTACCAGTCACTAAGCTGGGCTTTGGTTCTCAGGACCTGGAAAAAGAATTCGACAAATGGCAACGGGAGAGGAGGTCTGAAGGGAGGAAGGCATTCGATGAGATGTTGGCTGAAAATGCGTTCGTAGAATTCTGGGGAAGGCTTCAGAAGATGAGTGGTGAGGGTGCTGACGGAGGAGTAGCCGCTGATGACTTAGGGGAAGACGAAGGTGAAGGTTTTGGCGGGAAAGTTGACATGAAAGCGCTAGCCAGGCATGTCGACCTAGACGACGTTGTGAAGGTGCTGAAGGTGAGAGGAACCGTGAGTCTAGGATCCTGCGTGCTGATGATCTGTAGAACGACAAAAGGTATATCATGTTCGAGCACGTCCCGGAAGAGAGGGAAAGATGGATACGGGTAAGTTGTTGGTTCCAGCATGTGGCATGAATTTGGTGCTGAGCTTCTTGTCACAGCATTACCTGTCTGGCTTGTCTGCACCCAAGTTATCTGTCCATGTCTAGAATAGGTTCTCATTAGATAGCTTTGATGCTGTCGATATGGCCACGTCTTTAATCAAGTTCAAGATTAAACTACTACTTAACTAGCTAACATTGTAACGAGTACTACTAGTAAGTTACTAGTGTTCAACTGCACCTGACATGGAAAATCAGTCACGTGCATGACACGTCACTCGATCGGTTGATGGAACGAAAGTCTCTTAAAGCTTAAAGTCCCAAGCTTGCTTTCCCGCGAGTCGATTGTCTACGTGTCTCCGTTCAGTCTTGCTCATCACTGGGTGTATCAGCAATGCGTCTCCTTCGCTCGCTGGTGTTGACACTTACTGTCCTTGCGTCGCATACTTTGGCGCAGGATGCCAGCGACATTCCAAGAGTCAAGCATGAATACCAGGTATGAAACATTCCAAGTTCTCGGGTGAACAGAATCATGACGCACACCTACACAGAGTGATGTCGCGCGTCTGCGAAAGATTGTCATTAACAGGTGAGCATCCCGTTCTCAGTTGCTGTTTGTTCACTCGTCTCATATGCTCTGTAGTCTTTACTCGAATAGGTATAAACAGAACTATCACTGTCTGCAACGTATTGGGCTCAACCAGGGAATATTAGAGATGTGTTCCTCCGAGAATTGATCTCCAACGCCAATGACGCTCTCGAGAAATTCCGGTTGACAGCTCTTACAAACAAGGAACTCTATGACGGTGTCTCCCCTCTGAATCTTACCATCAAGGGCGAGAAGTATGAAGATGGTAGTGGCGGTCGTATCATAATAACTGGTGTGCATGGCTTGCAGTCGACCTCGAGATGAAACTGAGTCGATTTAGACACCGGTATTGGAATGAGTGCGGAGGAATTGACCAGTCATTTGGTACGCCATTTGTGTGATTAGGCTGACGGATATGAGACTCACATACCACCCAGGGAACACTCGCGAAATCAGGAACTTCAGAGTTCCTTGCCAATGCGGACAGCATGGATACCACCGGGACTGGCAACCTTATTGGTGCCTTCGGCGTCGGCTTTTACAGCAGGTACTTATCTTCCATCTTAGAATGGCCTCCGCTAATATGTGTCAACCGCCTAGCTTCCTAGTTGCAGACAAAGTTACGGTTGCCTCTATTCCACCAAAGTCGGCCAAGCACCCCAACCCCACTCAGAACATCTTCAGCTCCTCTGCTGACGAAGGTGCTTTCGAGGTATATCTTGACCCTCGCGGGAATACTCTTGGGCACGGCACGGAAATCACCCTTGAGTTGAAGAAGGATGCAATGCACTACCTGAACCCCTCGGATCTCATGAAGCTCATGTACGCACTCTCCCTAACACTACTCTCGCATCACACTAAATTGTCGAAGCAACCAACACTCTGTGTTCTCCACTTCTTTCCCCATGTACCTCTGGAATGAGGTCGAGGAGGAAACTCCCATAGAAGAGGAAGATGTGTCTGAAGCCAATCTAGAGACCCAAGAAGATGAGGATGAAGCTATTGTCGAGGAGGAGAAGCAGACTGGCTCCACACCCAAGACGAAGAAGGTTATGGTCGGCAAATGGGAGCACATGAACTCCCAGTCCCCACTTTGGATGCGGTGTGTATCCAGACACAAGTATTAGAGACTCGATTTGCTAATGGACATCAGGGATCCCAAGACTGTCACAGATGAGGAGTATGGATTATTATACCAAGCTACCTTCAAGGACTCCCAAAAGCCCTTGGCATGGACTCATTTCACTGGGGATTCGGGCAACGGCGTCTCCTTCCGCGCACTCATCTATGTTCCCTCTCGCCTGTGAGTCGGGTGTTCGTCAGACCTCTCAGGTTGGTTGTTGACAACCTTCTAGCTCTGACGACTTCTATAACAAACCACTCGAGGCCTCCACCGACGTTAAATTGCTTGTGAAGCATGTATTCATCACTTCCGATTTCGGCGAACACGCTCTACCTAAGTGGGCTAGCTGGGTCAAGGTGATCATTGATGGTATGCATAAACTTTGGCATTGCGGATCATTGGTTTATTAAACTCTTCCTCAGCCGAAGACCTCCCCCTGAACGTTTCCCGTGAAATGTTGCAATCGAACGGTTTCCTCAAGCAGATCAAGAATCTTATCATTCGTCGCCTCATTCAGTTGTTTGCAAAGACCGCAGAGGAAGATCCAGAGAAATTCAAGGAGCTTACCAGAGTGTACAACACAGCTCTCAAGCTTGGCTCTGCGGATGATCACAAGAACAACGAGAAAGTTGCAGCTCTGACACGTTACACCACCAACCAACGAAATGGCACTTCTTTCGATGATGTAAGTGACTTCTGGTAAGATGCATAGCATGACTGACTCACGTGGAAATGTAAAGTACGTCGATAATAAGAAACAGGGCCAGAACCAAATATTCTATCTCGCCGACATGGGTAAAACGCCCGAACATCTTGCGGGGAGTGTTTTCGTCGAGAAGCTCCACGCACGAGGCTATGAAGTCCTTCTGCTAAATGAACCCCTGGATGAGATCTTGATACAGACCCTGCGTAGCTGGAAGTGAGCTAGTGTGTTAATTTCTGCCAACTAAAAGCTGACTTGATTCAGGGGCATTCCATTCCAAGATGTCGCGAAGGCCGGTCTCAAGTTTGGTGATGGTAATCACATTTTGATACAACAACATGATGATGAAGCTGATGAAAGATAGATTCCGAGGAGGACAAGGAAACTATGGCAGCTTTGACTGAGAAGTTTAAACCTTTGCTCAGCTGGCTCAAGGAAGCAGCCGGTGATAATGTGAGAGACGGTAAGGTGTTCTTACACTGATAGTTCTATCACGAGCTGACAATAAAACCCAGTGGTCGTCTCTGATAGACTTGTGTTGAGCCCCTGCGCCATTGTTGCCGACAGCCACGGATACACTGCTAACATTCAGAAGTTGGTTAGTGCCACGAACAGAGGTTCAAAGAACGACTTCATGCAAGAGATGATGAAGAAGCAAAAAGTACTCGAGGTCAACCCTCGGTCACCCCTGATTGAAGGGTTACTTCGTCGCGTCGAGCAACTGAACTCAGAAGACGAGGCGAAGGACGAGGAACTCGAAGCGGAGCTTCAGGAGGTTGCTTTGGTTCTTATCGATGGAGCGCTCGTCCGCTCTGGCTTTGAAGTCGCTGACTCTAACTTGTGAGAAGAGTTGATGATTGCATGTTTGGGGGTTAGCTGATTTAATGTCAGGTTCCTGACCCGGGTTGATCGAGTCCTGAGACGGTCGTTGGGTGTATCCGAAACTGCACCGACAGATGATACTGTCAAGCCTGCACCACCCGTTGATCCGTCGCTTCCCGAGGAGGTTCTGAGGTCCCAGGAGGATGCTGAGACGTGGGATCGGTTTGTCAATGATGAAGGATTCAAGTTGGAGATGGAGGAAATTGACGAAGAGGGGAACGTTGTGCCGCCAGTTTTACATGATGAACTTTGACGTGCGATGCTACACTCTCTAGACATACCATGAGTAGGGAGACACTGCACGCAAAGCTTGGACGTGTACTTGAGAAGTAGGATCAATCGGACTTGATTAGACACTTGCCGAACGGAGGCGCAGTCTGATTCACACTGTCATGTTCCTGCTACCCACAGCGGGCCAAATAACTCCGTAACCAGTGATTTAATTCCAGAGGTCGCCAACTCTCTGTCATCAACGAGTCGAACGCCTGCAGCGCTCAACCATGCCACCGAAGCCTGCTGCCTTCTCCCGTCTGCAGCTTGCTGCAGCCCTCATCGGTGAGTTCCCGTATTGACCAGGAAGCTCTCATGATGAAACGATTTTCAACATGTCCAGAGTACGACAATGACCTTGACAATCCCGATGCCCCCTACCATTCAGCTCATGAGAGCGCCATATTTGCCCACCTCAGACGCCAAGATCCATTGGACAAGCGTCGCAGGAGTGCCGACTATCTCGGTGTTCAAGTTCCAAGTGAAGTCGGGAGCGATCCAGGGAACAGAAGATCAAGAGGTTCAATAGATGCCCTCCGCAATCCTTTCGGAAATACCGACGAGGAGGATGAATCAGGCGAGGAGGTCAATGTAGAAGTCGACCTCACTTCGTGGGGGCTTGACGCATTCATGGACAAGGAGAAGGCGAAAGGCAAGGGAAAAGGGAAGCCCAGATCCGAAACACTTCCCAACCCACATCTCGATGGCCCATCGCGCAACTCACAGAGTATTGCCGGTGAGGGTCCCCGCAGAAACACACGGTCCATGAGTGTTGGGACCTTGAATGACTTTGGCTCGGGTGGTGCATTTTTGGACGCCGAAAGCGGTGGACCTGATAGTCTCGGGCGTGTGCGGTCCTCAGTAGACCTCGAGCAACTTCAGTCGCCTCAGCCCCCGCTCCAACGTCGTCGCGCTTCAGCCCATACACTCATTGAGACTCTTCCTGTTCAACCACCTCTCCATTCCGTCCCCTTCCCCTCCGTCTCTGTCTCAGGGCGGTCTTCGTCTCCTGGGCCAGAAGAAATTCTAAGACCGGGTTCGCGTGGATCACGCTTAGACCTCCAGACCCCCCATGCTCGCACGCAGTCTAACGCGAGCTTAGGTTCGAAGGCGCTGTTGAATGATGTCACCAACGACGAGAACGCCAATCCATTCGCTGTCCAACCACCCTCTCCTGATCGTGCTTCTCGCTTCGATCCAAAGGTAAACCGAACTCGAACCACATCGAATGGATCGATGGGCACGATGGCAATGCTTGGTGATGATGTCTCCCGGTTAGATCCCAAGACACCTGGTCGAACTGTATCCGTCAATTCTATGGGCACGCGAATGCTACTTGAAAACGATGCTGACGAGCCTCCTCGTGATCGCCCACTTTCTACGCTAGAGCTCCTCCGACCAAAAGTCCTTGTCATGCCAAGTCCTTTGCAAGGTGTCACCGCTCCTACACCAGTGACTCAGCCTGCGGTTCGGCCACGTAGCGGTTTCGAAATGTCTACCGACGGTCCCCCTCTTCCTCCTGGTGCCCGCTCCCGTCCTATCGCTTCCAACTCTTTCACGCCCAACCCTCGGTCTAGTCTTACGTTGTCACAGCTTGCTTTCCGAAATACGCTGGTCGTTGGTGGACAGAGGGACATTGCATTCACCGATATGGATCGTCACCTGCCCCGCGCATTGAAAGATGGTGAACAGGCATATTTCGAGACAGAGGAGTTCGAAGTGTCTCCGGTGGCTTCTTCCATTCCCTTGCCTCCTGGTCCTGCGCCAACCGAAGTGGAGATGAGGCGTCCGGCTGGCAAACTTTATGGACGAAGTTTGATTGACAATCTGGAACACCGGAAACTTGAGATGAAGCAAAAGGCTCGGTATGTTTGTTGTCATCGTCGTGATATTTCTTCAAGGCTCATCGTATTTTCATCACAGTGCATTTACGGGTGATAATCGACCGTCTATGATGTCCCGTGGGCAGATAGGACGCTCAAGCGCCCTTATTGATCCAGAATCCCTTGGTCCTCCACCTGTCACCGCGACCCCCGGCAATAGGCGGTCAACGGCCATCAGACGAAATTCTGTCACCGCAGGGCCACTACTCGACATCCATGGCGAGAAGCCTCCTATTCTTGGACCCTCAGCCTCTACCGGCGATCTGCCACTGAGTCGTTCTGTCTTTGGAGTCGACACCTTATGGGATCGCGAGATGGAGAAACTCAAGGAGATTGAAGCGCATGAACGAATTGAGGAGGCGGAGCGCATCAGACGTCAGGAGGAGGAGGCAGAGCGTCGCCGGGGCAAGAAGATAAAGAAGAAGAGCAAGTCGAAAAAGCAAAAACCAGAATCAATTCCGCCATCAGATCCGAGTGGTGAAGACGGTCCAGAAGCCCGTATATCGAACGACCCTCCCACGCTTCCAGCCATCCAGAAACCCATTCTCAAGCGTGCACCAGTCACAGACGATGACAGCCCAAGCGAGAGCGAAAGCAACGATGACGATGTGCCTTTGGGTGTCAGTCGCAGCGCCGAAAGGGCAGCGGATACATGGGTAGCGGAATCATCTGACGAGGATGATAGGCCGTTACGTAGAACTAGCATTGGCCTCACCCGATCACCTGCTCCACTAACGAATGGCGGAGATGACGATAGCGAGGAAGACCTTCCACTCACTGCTGCTGCAAACCGGATCGCCAAGAGGGCGACACAGTTCCATTCAACGTTCATGGATGACGACGAAGAGGAAGACAAACCCTTGGCCGCTGTTCTGAGTGACTCGAAGCTCTACCTCGGACAGTCTAAGCTTTCCCTACCCAATCTTAACCTCGACAATCTCTCTGGCGGGCGACAGTCGATGAATGACGACGAGGACGAGCAGCCGCTCGGCCTCCTTGCCTCCCGCCTTCCTGCCATGCCTTCCCACCACTCCCTCCCTCCCATGGGCGGTGATGGAGGTGACGATGACGATGATAAGCCACTTGCATTCCACCCCGAGCAACAGCGCAGAACGCAATACCAGATGCAAGCTCAAGTCCAACAACAACAGCAACAACAGCAACAAATGATGATGCAAGCTCAAATGCAGAACAGTTTCTACTTTGGCACACCTGGCATGGTGGGATCTGGATTCTTTGGACCGCCCATGGGTATGGGCATGGGAATGGGCGTCCCGCCGATGATGGGCATGCCCATGCCTCCTCCCTCCCCTCCCCCAGTACCTGACCCTGCCAAGTTCGGTCGCGTGGATAGATGGCGCCACGACGTCGCTGTTGAGGGCGAGCAGTGAACTTTACCCCCTGATATCTGCTCATTCCCTTCTTATCATCCACCCCTCTAGATTCTTTGAGCACTGGGACTCTTCTTTTTTCGAATATTTATACACTTGCTGATACCCATTGACACTTTCATTTCCCCCGTCCTCTCCCTCACCTTGCTGTATCCTATTCTCTCATCGCACGCTTAACTAGGCATCTTTTGAAAGCGAGAATACTAGAAATAATTCACTCATTTATAATAATGTCCTTTGCGAACAAAGTTACATCGGTACAAGTCGAGACAACGTCCAGATAGATCTTCTCAAAAACTACTGTGAAGCAATGGGGCAATGAATCCATGAAATGAAGGTCATTATTGACGTGGTGTGAGAGCTACAGTACGATGCACGGGTTCAAAGAGAAAGGGGATGAAGGGGGATCCTTGCATGGGCGTGTAAATGACGTTGTAAACCAAACGATCGAACGCGGTTCGATGCCGAAAGCAATAATGAAGGAAAAGAAACAATCAACAAACTTGATCTCGATCGCATCATAAATGTGGTCAGTATCGAGTAGCGTATGAGGCGAAGCGAATGACGGAAGAGACGAAAAAGGACAGAAACGAGGCGATCATGATGGATTCGTAATCCATAATCTGCGTCTCGGGACTGTGACTATGGACACCTCTCGTCTTCCCATTTCCTCTTCTATCCGTCGTTGTCTAGTGTCTTCGTCTACGTCGTCGTCGTCGTCGTCCGTCTCAACGGACCGAGGGCCTTGACTTGTGGAAACGTCGTCGTGGCCCGCGACGCGATACGGGGGCTGGTGTAGATATGGCCCACGGTCGGAAGGGAAGGGATATTGGTCTGTGCCTGCCATAGACAGCGGACGGGAGGTTGGCGTACCAGGGGAAGCTGCGAGTGGAGGTGGTGGTACGCGAAGGCGCGAAACCAATGTAGTGAGAAGTGATTTAGCTGGGCGTCCATGCCAAGCGAGTGCGAAGAGTGAGACATAGAAGATAACAGTCCATAGGAGGAAAACAGCAAAGAGAGACATCGGAGCGCGGTACCAAAGAGCGACAAGAGAGAGGATGCAAAGTGCGAGAACGAGCATATGAAGTGAGATTCGTAAAGCGAGTTCGAAAGGAGGTGGGATCTCGGGTATGGTATGCGGAAGCGCAGGCGTTGTCACCAGTGCTCGAGTGCTCAGCATGTCTGCTGTATTAGGGGTTGAGCTACTCAAAAGTCCCTGCGATCTGGCGGCATGATTCACAGCGTAATCGAGCTCGTTCTATTATACGCACGCAGGCAGAACGAGAATCCAGGGTTGATAAAAGTCATGAAGTCAGCAACGCTAGGTCCCAAGCGACATGAAGATCATGCCTACCACTGCATTTAGGCTGCGCCGCCGATCAAGCCAATCAACATCGCCTAAACTACGTGGGACGACAGGCACGCGCTGGTAGATCTCGATGTTGGGGGATGCAAGGCCGTTGGTACTGGCCCTGCGGACGCGTGCAGGACGATTAACGACTTCAAAGGCTCGCTGAGGCCCAGCGGAATGCATCGATGCGCTATCAGTGGATACCCTTCCTTCGCGGCTCCGGCGACCCAGCCAGGAACTTGGACCACCCCAGGAATGTAATCGTGCTCGTGGTGATTCTGGTGGTGAAGGGGGATAATGAATCTGTTGTGGAGCGGGGGTGGATGCCAATTTCTCTGCCGTATCCACCGAGTTGTTGCGAGATGCGGCAGCGTCGGAGTGATCGACGACTTCTTTTTCAGGGCGGAGACGCACTAATACGCAGGAATAAAGGAGGTAAAGGAAAGGTACTACAAAATAGAGCGCGACAGAGAGTGTCAGTCCAACTATGCCGTGCGTGGTCCGAAGCGCTCCACTTGAAGCAGCACGATTGACTATCACCATGGGGGATTTGATGGTAGTAAAGGATGTGACGAGACCGGAGAGTCCTAGACCATACGCTGCGACGGCAATCAGTGATGCAACATAGATTAGGGGGAGATTGGGGTCGGATGGGCGAATGGCCCTTGCCGGTGGAAGCGCCAGTCGTACAAGAAGAATTGCAGGAAGGAGAAGGACGATCGAGAGCGGTGCAGTGAGCTTGTGTACCAGAGCAACATCATAAGTGCCAAACAAGTTAGTCGAAGGAGTCGTGGATGTGGGTGTGGGTGTGGGAGCGCCTCCTGTCGAGGTCGTTGTCGGAGGCGTCTTCAATTCGGTTGCACATTGGGTCAAGTACTGAAGAGTTACCCCTGCACCGTTGGCGCTGAGACCGGTTTGAAGCTCGCCAGTTGGACCACCCCAGGAGAAATTAGAGGCGGTGATGACTCCGTTGTAAGCTCTGAGAATCCACACATCGTTGAGATAGTTGCCCTGCTCGTCTTGACCGCCAAATACGATAGTGTCAGCAGCACCCTGCCGGTTAGCCCCCACGAGAGCCTCGGCGAAGGAATAAGCGACAGCTCCCTCGCGAGCAGTGGGGTAAGCAGGTATCCCGGACGTTCCCGGGTCACCTGCGGGAAGAACCCTGCTCCATTCGGCGGTCGCTATGTCTAAGACTGCAACTTCGCCGTGTTCGAGTCCACCTTGATCGTCCCAATAAGATGAGTCGAAGGTGCCGAGAAGTAAGAAAACTTGGGTGGAGAAAGCAGTCGATGCCTGAGAAGGATTGAATGCAAGTGCACCGCCGTATCTAGGAGCAGGGCATGGAGGAGGGGATATTTCAGAGGTAGAAAGACCTGCGTCGACAACGAAGGAGTTTGGTTCGGCATACGTTGCATTTGTGTCGGTGGTGGTATTGCATCCGCTGACGGAGACAGTAGAAGTTCCCAAGACGGCGGTAGCCTGGTTGACGCTGTAGCCGGGAGTGTTATGGCCGGAAGTGCTACTTATGTTTCGAAGGGACCAGCTAGCATTAACATGCCCAGTTGCGAGATTAGAGGAAAGAGCACCAGTGATGTTGAACTCCCAGACCTCGTTGAGAGGGAACATTGACTTGCCATCGGTACCACCAGACATATAAAACGTGGTGTTGGTCGTCACTATGTCGTATGGGGTACGGTAATCTCTACCGCCTGATGCGCTCCATCTCGGCGGAGGAGAGCCAGGGGAGACAGTAACTTCGGACCAGAATTGGTTGATATAGTCAAATTCCTGGGTTGGTGTGTGAGCGGAATGGAGAGGAGGACGGGAGAAACGGCAAACCCAAGCATCGGATAAGGGCTGAGCATTGGCACCTTTTCCCCCAATGACGAGGTGAGCCTGACGACTGTTGCGTAGATGAGAAGAAATAGATGTGAGAGAACCAGGAGACTGACTAGCTGGAAGAGAAGTCATCACCGCTGACGGCCATGTATCTCGCGGGAGGGGGGGTCATGGGGAGATTTGTCTGAGGACTTGGAGATACCCATTGGTTTGTGTTAAGATCGATGCTGAGGAGAGGTGAAGCCTGAAAGAATGAGGAAATGGGAGATGGACGAACAGAAAAGTTTGAGAGGTTGGTATTCCGCTTGACGACTGTCCGCCGAATATCAAGACTGAGCGTGTCGTGTCGTCGTAGCCTATGGACGGATATTTGAGAGGTGGTGCGGAGGGGCCTGTGAGCAGACCGGTGATATTGAGCCACTGGAGGGGAGGGAGAGGCATGTTGGTTGATTGGGCGAGAGCGTGTGGGGCGATGAGGACGATGGGGATGAGGAGGAGGAAGACATTTGGGGCCATAGTCGTCGTCGTCGTCGTCGGTCGGATTGTCGAGGACGGACTG
>JBBPRJ010000010.1:0-33792 GCA_038092975.1 Chalciporus piperatoides | reverse complement strand
TACCTATCATCCTACTGAGTGAATACGAGTTGAATCACATGGAATATCACACGATGAGAATATACTTACCAGTTCACTCTGTGAACGTTGTACGTACTTGGGCGTCGTTGATGCTGAGTGCTTCTCTGGTCGCAGACTCAGATATTCTGACATGAACAACCTCAGGATAAGGTTCCAACGACGCATAGTCGGTATATCGAGAGCGGTTGCATCATCCTGTGGGACAAGTGTGTAGAATGTTCACGCTGTCCATACAATTCATCACTTACCCGTAGTGTGTGCCATACATCTGGGAATGGGTACGGGATCACATGAAGGATGTTCACACCCCTTTGGAGGAATGGTACGTGATCATCGGCTATGTATCCGTGGCTGTACTCGTTACCACTGCGAGGACGGAAAAAACTTCGGAAGCCCGAGCGATCCCCCGATCCCACGAGTACTCCAGATTCATATAGACGTGTCTCTGCGGAAACGAGTGCATCAAATAACCATGCAGTATCGGTGAAATAGGAGCGGATCGTTGGATTGGGAGCTCCCAGGAGGTCCAAGAGGATCAGGTGTTCGATCACTCCTATTTCAGTGATGGAATGACTGAATAGTCGTCGTTTCGCATGGGGCGATATATATGTTGCAGCCCATTTATCTGAAAGGTGCCTGATTAAACCCTTCAAGTTGAGTTAAACAGTAGAGTCTCCGATGAGACGGAGTCACCTTGCTCCATAAACCGAATCTGTATCCGTCCAGGCTTCGAAGGCTTCCTCGCCATCGAAGAAGACAAGCTGCAGAGTGGTATCGGCAACGTCTTCGTCATCCTCCAGACCTTCTATAAGCCGCTCCTTCCGGTCATCCAGTAAAGGGTTCAAAGCCTCGGCGAGATCAAGCATCATGGCGCATGGGGCCGCGGAATCCGTGGCACCTATGAACTAAGAACTGTCAGCATCACGAGGATAGGTCAGCTGAAGAGAGTGCACCTGATTCTCAGGATACGTAGGATAGAATTTGCTATCATAGTGGGCAGAAACGACCACTCTTCGAAAGGCCGTCGGATCTTTCGTGGCAATGATGTTTGTAAACGAGCGTTGGCCGTATGGGGTGTTATCCGTGAAGCTGTCTTCTTCGACGTGCCAATCCAAAGCTCTCAGTACGGAGGTGATGTATCCGCGAACAAAAGTACTGTTATCGCTCCCGACTGTGGACACGTGAGTTGTGGAACATCAGGAGAGTGTTGACGGAGGGTGTTTCACGTACCAGGACGCGGGATGAGGAGCTTGGATAAATGGGAGGCCGGACTGTGCGTGTCAACATTCTTGGCTGGGTCCGGAGAACTGGCTAGCGTTGCTATCTGTTCGGCAGAGAGCTGCATAAAATCCCGCTGACCGAGCCTCCGGAATTGGCTCGAGGGTGTTATCCATGTCAGGAGAGTCAAGACACCAAGTCCGAGAGATTGAAGAGGAGCAAGTCTCATGCTCAGGACGCTAGCTAGTGCTGCGAAGAACCAAGAGCCTCAGTGCGAATAATTATTCAAGTTGGTACAGCCTGAGAGTTGAACGGCAATTTCGCGGAGTTAAGACCGAACGAGTAATCGTTCCAATGAGCGACAATCAAGTCAAGCTGCTGGACGGATGCGAACTCGACTCTCCGCTCGAGAGCTTCAATTATGGCTGTCTTTGGTCTTTGGGTAGGCCTGAGATTGAACGTTTCCTACGCATTTGAGCTAATGCTTTGGTCGTGTAGGTGATCAATAAAGCCGGTGGCCTGGTATATCAACGCAACTTTGCAGGTCCTTGCGCTTCCTTTCCTTCACATACATGGTTTCAACTGTAACTCTCTTAGACGGCCTTGCCCAACTCACTTCTAACGAATACCTCGTACTTTCCGGGACCCTCCATGGTATTCATGCTATAACCAGTCGACTCTCGCCCATCGGTGTCTCATCTGGAGCTCAAGTCATTGAAGGGGAAACCTTCAAAATGACAATTCTCCTCACAGCAACAGGTGCGTGTGTCTTACTCGCTCTACGGTGCAGTTGGGGGCCAACTTTTTTTTGCCAAGGAACCAAGTTCGTGTTGCTCACCTCCTTGACGGAGACAAATGCGGAGTCCATCTTGCAAAAGGTCTATGAAGTCTATGCGGATGCGGTGATGAAGAACCCTTTCTATACCCCTGAAATGCCCATTCGCAGCGATGGTTTTGACACACGAATAGCCGCATTGATAGGGATGGGACAATCATAGAGATGTGCACCGGCAAGTGCTCATGAGGGCCGTCTCAATGATTCGTGCAGTATGCAACTTCGCCCTCTGGTTTCAAGTCTTACTCGAGAAATATGCACCAAGATTTGTCGTTTTTGTCGTTCATACTCTCCGGCACTCCATTTACTTGAAACTTGCCTATGATGAATCGATGATAGCTGCGTCAAATTGTCGTTTGTTCGCTGACAATGTTGTGGCCATTCTAAGCAGCGTTGCTACCAGAAGTGCTCGACTTCTTACCACGTGATCGGATGCGAGTTTTAAAGGCGAGCGCGTCTCAATGATCGCGTAGTCCTGAGTTTATCTCTTACCCTCACTCTCTCTCCCTCACCTGTTCCAATCAGTTCGGTCCACTCTTACTAAAAAGTCATGCAGGCGCAAGCCATTTCTATCAACACTGAAGCCCAGGTAACATTCATGAAGAAAAGACACTGGTCTTCGCCTGACTGATGTCCTCTTAGACTGTCAGCAGCAGTTCAAGCTTGCAATGCATCGAGACCCTTCTCAAGGCGGGGTTGGGGTGCATCGCTTATCTGAGGTATCCAGTAACTGTTACACCCCCCTCTCTGATTGACATGCTCCCTAGGGGTCTCTTGCCTTACGAGAACTTTTCGGAGTGTAGGATGTGATGTTTCCTGCGAAGGATATGATTGACCTGTGACTTATCTCTAGGTCACTTATCCGCTCAAGCCAACTATAATTCGTCAAGCGTACCAGCTGGCTCGTTCGATAGCCAAACAAGACCCAGCGGCGTGACCATCATGACCCTCAAGCGCGGTTTCACAAATGAGGGCGACAGGATTCTGGACTATCTGGTAAGCATATAGGCCGTTCTAGTCGATTATATTCCGCATACAAGCATGAATTTGTGCAGGAAAAGGGTATATTCGAGGCCATCGAGAAGCAGTACCTTCGTCGCTTCATCTTTGCCATATATCTGGTAAGTCGCTTACACATCCTTCGAGTTACATTTCCTCAACCCGAATTCAGGACAATAGAGACCCTAACAAGTAGCATTGTTGTATTTTGACGATCCCACGGCTCATCAAAATTTCATAGCATCGTGGAGGCTTACACATTCAACTTCCAGGTAAACGAAATTCATATTGCTCACACCTGGGCTTACAAGGATACAGTATTACAGAGTTCCGGGTACGGAGACCGTCGTACCTATCATGACTTTGGGAGAGCAGTTGTCAAAAATATCACTATGCCACACAGGCGGGGATCCTATGGTCGACGCACTCAAACGAGGAAAGTTGCCTACCCTTGGCGACGTAAAGCGGAGCTTGAAGGTACGTTTCGCTTCGAGTTTCCTCATTGCTTTCGAAGTTATGCCTAGTCTATTTACAGGTAATGATCAAGACTCTGATCACCACTATCTCCCAGATGGAGACTCTGCCAAGTAGGTCCTCATGAGACTTCGATGATTTCCCTCATTGGCTCCAGAGTCCCGGTACGGGAACTTTAAATTGTTCTTCAATGAGAACACCCCAGACGATTACCAACCACCATATTTCCAACCCGGCGACGCCGATTCGAACAGATGGTTTTTCGCCACTCATAAAACGGCCGAGATACCGGAAAGCACAATGATTGGCAAGCTAGAAACCGGTTGGCATGGGTATGTTTCTCCGCCTCTAGCACACCCTTGCATGCACTGATAGCGTTGTTAGTATGAGTTTGAAGGTGGCCTCTGTTTCATCTTTTCTTCCGTCCTCCACGGAGGACAACAATGCCCCCTTTACTGGAGTCACCACTCGCGGCCCTCCGAAGCTTACTCCGGTTGAAGAAGCGCGGCTTCGGGCCGAGGACGCTGAACTTCAGAAAGACGATGCACTAAACCGAAATGTTGTATGGGATGCGGATGCAGACGATGATGCCCAGGGTGAGGACGCTTCCGATGATGGTATTATTTTGGCCAGGTATAATGGCGGCGGCGAGTTCGCTATGGTACCAATCGGCGTCCGGGGAGATGACGGGACAATAACTCCCATCCCAGTGCACAATGATCAAGGTGCTCGCACTGGGTGGGCTCAATACGGGGGTCACTCAGAGCCAACGCCAACCCACGTTGGCCATCTCGTGAGCTCCCTTCATCCATTTGCATCTATGCTTTACCTCAGTCCAAATAACAGATGATTTCTCGAGATATGGGAGAAACTCAGGCAATTCCTGAGACCCAAGAGATCAATATGCGATCACCCTCACCCTTAGCAAGTTCGGGTCATGCTCTGACTTTACCTCCCTCAGATTACCAGAACTCTGCACAATCCCCTCTCTCGACCCAGCAAGTCGATACCTTGGTTCTCCAAGAGAAGCTGAAACGTGATGAGAGAGGTCGGATCACGACAGCCTCCGAGATATCAGGTACTCGTCTCTCTATCTCATATGTATGGCATTTACTGACCTGATACAATGCACAGAGACTAAGATTCACGTGGAAAATGAACTCGCGCGCAACCGCTTCAGAACCCTGAGAACGAGAAATACTAATGACATGGAAGAGGACGGCGCCCTTGATTGCGATTGTGGAACAGTGGTAATTTTAATTTATTGAATGACGCTTTTGGAACTTCCACTGAAGTATTCCATCCAGGTGGATGACGCTTCGATTTTCTGTGAAGGTGGTTGCAAGAAATGGCATCATGTCTGGTCAGGCTTTCGTCTCCGTTTTTTTCTCGTTAATAATGCTTTCACACTTCATCGTTATTTCTGCAGGTGCATGGGGTAAGCGTTATATCACAAGGAACACGACTTCTAGATTAACCAACTTGCAGTTATCACGGCCCGCAAGACAAACGTCTTCCGTTACAGTTTATATGCTTCGGCTGTCGCTCGAAGCAATCACTTGAATGGGACATCATAGCAGAAGGGGTCCGTCTTGATATCATCAGCCGGTACAAGGACCTGGCGTTGTTTAGGTATTCTTAGCGCTACCCCGGAAGACGATGAGAGCTCATTGCTTACCTTTAAGACGTGCAATCAAGATGTTTGAGGTTCACAAACCCACAACGGCTCTACAGTTCAGAGAGCACATCGGTTCGATGCACCGTTGGCTATTGATCGCTGTTGACTGCTCACTTCTATGGACAGGTTGCACTGCTGCTCTGGTAAGCCAGTTGCTCGTCCGACTGGAAGATGAAGGTCCCGTATTTTCCATGTCCTTGCTAGGCTCGCTAACATTCTGGACTACAGGGTTCATAACCACAGAGAGTGCCTTGTCTGAGGGTGCGCCAAAGAGGGGAAAGAAAACGTCGAGGAGTAAGGGAAGGAAAGCTCAGAAAGAGTTGCATAAAACGAAATACGTGTTCTTGCATTCGTCCAAGAGAAGCAAGGCGTACCTCGACTATTTCCATGCGGATCCTCACATCGAAAATCGCCTCATGGGAATATCGAACGTGGTCAGTGCCGCAGCTCACACATAGGTTGACAGCAAGGTTGACCCTGCACTTTCCCAGCAGAAAGTTGCTTGCGCTCGCCCGGAGGAGGGGGATTCGTGAGTTTGTCGTTATTAACATACAGAACACGGTCTAATGGTGTTGATTCTTGTGATTTCACGCAGGGATAAGAACGGACCAGAGGAACACACCCCCATTTTAAACCCGAGAGACGGATTTTCGAGTGATACGCTAGAAATCGACTCGCAAACTCAAGAACCGAGTCAGAACATTGTTGCGCCGGTGCTCGCACGTCAGGCTGAAGCAAGTGCGAAACGCAAAGCCCAGGGTGACTCCAACAGAACAACGAAGAAACTCAAAATCTCTATCGGAACGGCAGTCGATCTCTGTGACTGACGACGTTAGTACATAGTTAGGAGAAACTCTCACTGCAGGTTAAAGTTTGGTATTTGGTGGCTTCCTTGTGGTGTCCTGTACCCCTGATTCGTGTTGTTGAACAAACGTAATGGAAGCAGGTGTCTGCCCTAAACTTGATAGCTTAACTTTTCGCGACCGACGTTTTTTTCTCAAACCCCTCACGATTTGGCAAATCGTCGTGGTCGATTTTTCTACACACGATGATATGCATCGAGAGGCCCTCGCAGGAGATGAAGTAATGGCGCATGGCATAGTCTACACCTCCGTATCTCCTTACTGCTCTGATGCTGGCTGTAGGGTCGTAAGTGTGGTGCACATTCACGATCACAGGGCTCAGAATCACGTCCTGCTTTACGCATCGTAGCCCGGATTATTTTTGTCGGCCAAGGCTGAGCGCTCAGCGCTCAGCCGATGCTCCATGGCTCAATGTTCAGAGTCACGTCGAATAGTCACTGTATGTCTTTACCTAGGCGCGAGCTCTTAATGTCATCATTACTCGCCACCAACGTGACTTCGAGCCAGATTGTTCTGGACTTCGTGTTTGCGTGTGCCCTTCGACGATAGACCTCTCGATTATTAGCCTGTCCGTCAAGGTCTCTTCACAGTCTTCACTAGTCCAAGATCATCATGCCTTACAAACTTTCAGCAACGTTATCGAGACATTCGGCAGATGTATGTGAACCCTCTCCATCGTGAGGATCTGTAATGAGAATGGCCTGATCGCCGTCTATAGGTCCGTGGAGTGGCATCACCAACGGATGATCTGGTTTTGTCCGTTTCGCGTGATTCAACTACGATATCTTGGCAGAGACAATCAGCTTCTTCATTCCAACCCACTTCAATCCTTCGATCAGGGTCCAGGTTCGTCAATGCAGTGGGATATCTCCCTCCATCCGCAGAGGCGCCACAAGGTCAGAATTCTCCTATCTACACGGAGAACAAACGAGATGATGAGAATGCGCTGCCGGGTTGTTCAGGATACGCCGTCGTCGGAGGTCAAGATATGGTCGTCAACATCTTTATCATAGGCTCGCCCAACCAAGAAGACCCTACATATTCTCTCGTCGGGCACACTGATAATGTCTGCACCATTCATGTTGGTCCAAATGGCGCCATCGTTTCGGGTTCTTGGGACAGGTGAGTGGTTTTCTGCATAGAATCTTTGGTAGATAGACATGATCGGAAACACAGGACCGCCAAAGTTTGGAAGGACTTTGCACTTCAATACGATCTCAAGGGTCACCAACAATCAGTCTGGGCGGTGCTCGCTTTGGACGACTCGCAGTTCTTGACAGGTCTGAATTGGCAGTATTTCATTGATCATACATTTCACACCCCACATTTAGCGTCCGCGGACAGGAGCGTCAAACGCTGGTCGCAAAATAAGGCGATGCAAACGTATGAAGGCCATCGCGACGCTGTGCGCGGTCTAGCACTGGTGCCTGATATTGGTTTCGCATCATGCTCTAACGACAGGTCGGATGACTGTCTCTCGGGTTAGCGATTATGGCTGACCTCACCTTGCAGCGAAGTCCGAGTGTGGACGATGGACGGTGATCTAATTTACACATTGTCTGGACATACCTCCTTCGTATACAGTCTGGCGGTCTTGCCCAATGGCGACCTCGTGTCTGCCGGCGAGGACCGCTCCGTACGAGTATGGCGTGGTACGGTGCAGCTTTGCCCAGGAGCAGGCTTCACACATTGACTTCTTTGGTATTCGCAGACGGGGAATGTTCGCAGGTCATAGTACATCCTGCCATTTCCGTATGGTCCGTGTCCACTATGCCGAATGGTGACATCGTCAGTGGATGTAGCGATGGCGTGGTTCGAGTATTCAGCAACGCGGAAGAGCGTTGGGCCAATGAAGTGGACCGCAAAGTATTCGAGGATCAAGTTTCCAACCAATCTCTCCCATCTCAGCAAGTTGGAGATGTGAGGAAATCTGACTTGCCTGCTCCCGACGCCCTGGCCACCCCAGGTATTCTGTCATATTGATCTGGTGTTTCGGTTCACTTACGGCAAACACCAGGCAAAAAGGCTGGTGAAGTAAAGATGGTTCGGAATGGGGATATTGTGGAGGCCCACCAGGTAATTTCCGTATGATTAGCCGTCTTTGCTATCTGCCCTAACGGCTGAAAGTGGGATAGCGCTTCGTCCAGTTGGCAGAAAATCGGTGAAGTTGTTGACGCGGTTGGTTCCGGGCGTAAACAACTATTCGAGGGGAAAGAATATGACTATGTCTTTGATGTGGACGTGCAAGAAGGCGCACCCCCGTTGAAACTCCCCTACAACGTCTCTGGTGAGCCCAAATCGTGTAGGTTGTGTTGATCTGCGCTAAATGTGTCCCTAGAGAACCCTTACTCAGCAGCACAGCGCTTTCTACAGCAAAACGACATCTCAATGAACTATATTGACGAAGTCGTGAGGTTCATCGAGAGAAATACCGCCGGCGTCAAACTAGGCGGTGGCGACGCATACGTGGACCCATTCACAGGTCAGTGTCACAGAAATGTTCACAGACCACGGATTAACGTCGATTCACAGGAGCCTCGAGGTATCAGCCTACACCGACATCAAGTCATCCGTCAGCAAGCACCTCCACATCTGCATTTGTGGACCCTTATACCGGTGCATCACGTTATTCTGGGACATCGCCTGCCGCTTCCCCAGTCGCTCCAATGCCTCACACGAAGATTCTCCCATTTGTATGTTGTCGTAAATCGATTTAACTCAGTCTGACTATCCGCCTCTTCACAGTCGACGTTTGTATCCTTCAAACAGGCTAACATACCCGCCATGCGCGCTAAATTGTATCAATTCGACGATGCACTCCGTCATGAAATTGTGAGCTTCCGGTTGCGCCTTTCCTTTGCAGAAGAAACAAACCACTTACGCACACTACCTAGTCAACCACATCTTGCGCAATGTATCCAGAAGAACGAGCATTGGTTGAAGAGGCTTTCACGTTCCTTTCGCAAGTCATTTCAAAGCCGACATCCACCACCTCCACTACCCTTGGGGTACTACATGTTGGTGCAATCATATCAATCTTGGATCGTTGGCCAGCTTCGCAGAGGTTCCCTGGTACGTGTTGATGTTCGGGAGTGATTTACGGCATTAACCCAATCACGACAGCAATTGACCTCAGTCGTTTGGTGGTTGCATACTGCGCAGACGCCCCCGCAACCCCTGGCGGTCGCGAGAGATTCTTTGATTGTCTCTTCAGAGCGTCTGATTGGTCCTCTGTAATATCAGGCAGAAATCCAATGTCTAAGGTGCAGGAGACAAATGTCTTGCTGCTATTGCGCACTGTCACGAATTGCTTCCAAGAGGGGACCCCTGTCAATGATGGACAATGGGTTCAACCTGTAAGCCATCATAAATTCATGCTGTCTCGCCGCATGACCATCCCACTAGGTATTCGATGCATTGGTTCAGGCGCCATATCAACTCCTTTCGAAGCTCCAGAGGATAGCTCTAGCATCAGTTTTATTCAAGTTAGTCTTCGTTACATGCATCTCAGCAACACTGCTCAAAAGAGTCTTAGCTTCTCATGCATTCATTTGAAGACCCCTGCTACTGAAGTCAATAGAGACCTATGTATCTCACTTATTCTCAAAGTGGATTTTTCCCTGATCTTAACAATGATAAAGCTGACACATGTGCAGATGCTGAGATCAGAGAAGGAAGATCCAGAGGTAGTGTATCGAATCTCTGTAGCCCTCGGAAATATTGTAAGCATCATTCCTTCTGGTGTGATAGTAGCGATTGATGACCACTGACCACTGTTTAGCTCTATCAAGCCAGAGCGGGAGGTACACCACTCGGTCTCAATTCCCAACAAGCGACAGAAGTTCGGGATGTCCTTGCCTTGATCCAATCAAGCTTTAGTGATGAGAGGATTAGCAACATTTATCAAGAAATCAGTGCACTAGCTTCTTGATAGACCTTGAACAATTCAGCTAGATTTGTTGTCCCTGCCCTTCGCTTACTTTCGATATACACTGTCGATTGTGGCAATGGACGTGGGAGGTCCCTTGTGTTATGTGTTACGTTGCTGGAGTCATGGAGCCATCCCAGGCGAGCCGCGATATCGATAAGGTTACCCCAATTGCGACCTAACTTGAATCTGCCGAATATCCGTCCACTGGCACTGGAAGTCTCTCTGCCACGCCGTAACTTCGATGACAGTCCAGTTTTGCATATACATCGTACGACATGGCGAAACAGAGTGGAACAAAATGCGGAGAATACAAGGTCACCTAGATGTCCCACTCAACGAAGCGGGGATCAGGCAAGCCCAATTGGTGGCAGAAGCGTTAAGAGATGTTCCGTTTGCAAGGGCGTTCAGCAGTGATCTCCGAAGAGCATCGAAGGTGAGACGATTGCCTCCTCCTCGTCATCTAGATATTCAATTAAAAGAGCACACAGACCGCAGAGTGCATCCTCCAATACCACCCCAACGTAACTCTGGAGAAGGACGAGTTGCTGCGCGAGAGGGTAAGCATGCTTGCCTACTCCGTTACCCGATTGCTGATGGTAAGGATTGTCTCTATGCATTGGTTGGCACAGTAGTATATGGGTGAACTACAGGGCGAGATCGGCCCGTCCAAGAAACCAGCTCCATCTCTAGAAAAGACGCCAGAGTTTATGGGGAGGTGCCATTCATGGTTTACCAGAACGATCGCAAACCACATGGTATCGAACCTCAGATACGGCCTGTTAGAGGAGCCTCAAAACCTCCTCCTCGTCTCTCACGGGGGTTGGATCTCCGCGTTCCTTCGTATGCTGCATGCAAACGAAAGGATGATCTGCCACCCAGGAGTTGAAGTTGGACATTGTTTGAACACTGGCGTGTCAATCGTCGAGTACGCAGTGGCACCTGGCGAGGTTTTGTTGGGGACTTTGGTCCAGTACTCGAGTGTAGAGCATCTTCGTCAAGACTTGGATACCCTAAAGGAAAATGTAGACGAATTGGTGGATCAGGAGAGGAAACCCTGACTGGATGATAATAGCAGAGTCAATACCCTACGCGTGTCTTTTCGTCAAATGGAAACAACCGTCTCAGCGTGAAGTTCCTTCTCAAGGCGTGAAGCACTGTTGGGATAGGTGCTTGATCTATGTGAGAGTCTGCGACTCAATAGGTCTACTCACATTAAGCCTCAACCTCTCCAACCCGCAAAAATATCATAGTCAACCGGACACGATTATCGGGGTGCAAATCTGAACACACCAAGAGTGAAATTTATCATACACATGCCAGAACCCTACGACATCAAGTTATCTCCTTGTAGTTCTTCGAATTTTTTCCGTGCCATACGGATGTTCATCTTAATTGCAGCAGTTTCTGTGTAGGACATTAGTAGACGGATGCTGCTATGGCATTCACTTCTTACCGACAACTGGATTATGGACTACAACCAAAACGTAGGTGTTCTTCGTCATCTCATCCAGCACTGCAGTGAATTCTGCTAGTTCCATCTCCAACGAGTGAAATTCCTCGCGCAGACGCGAACATGATTGTTTGAATGCTTTGATGAGCTCCGAAGTTCGTTCGTAGCGTTTTGGATCTAATGACTGGGTTGTCGCATAATCGGATGGGTCCGAGGATGACGAGGTAGCGATGACTAGAAACGTTGCACGCTCGAAGAGAATAACTTCTGTTGCGCTACAGGCCTCTGCGAATATTTTCAGATGCTTGGAGAGGTTCCGAGCGTTTGGTATCAGCGTATTGACGATGCTGGACCAAGCCTGCGGGGTATATCATGAGATATGACCAGTGACAGAAAGGGACAGTACTTGCTTACCTTGTACAGTGTCTCGTCATATATGCTTGTACCAAGAACTTTCACAGGAAAATCGTCGCTTGCTTTCTCTAGTTCACCCGCTTTCCGTTGGAGAATGGCAGATCGGTCGCCTTCGCGAACCAGATCTATCTTGTGCACCAAGAGAAATACGCTCGCGTCTTTGCTGAACTGGGATAAACCATCAAGACAGTGCCGATAGTATTCCAGATCCTTGTCCATCTCGCGACTCTCCACATCGAAGACGTAGATCATGACGCCTACATGCGAGAAGATGGTGGAACGCTGAGTGGAAAGGTAGGAGTCCATGAACGCGTCTTGTCCACCACAGTCCCATAGGTTGAGGATGAGGTCTCCAAGGAAGCGAACATGATTCTGTTCAACGTCTATGGTTGCCCCTAGCCGGGATGTCAAGGATGCTGGGTTGTTGGAGCTGATTCGGAGACTGTCTGAGATGCCCGCATGGATGAACCGATCGTTGTTTCTACTCACAAGATCATAGACCGCATGGAGGTCTTGCCACTCCCTGACGCGCCCATCAAGAGAACCTAGATATAAAGACGATATGTCGGTGACCTCCGTTTTGTGAAATCATGCCGCGCACTTTCTTCTTCATATTGTGTTGTAGAACTCTCGAGGGGGAGATCCGGATGTGTCTTCAGGTCGGCTCACGGCGATGGTGTGACGGTAAACACATACAGACGTTGCTCTCATGCACACTTGTCGGACGGCACAGTGTCAGACACATCGACGCGTCCCCGTTCGCATGAAAACGCATAGTGTACAAATTCCCAGTTTTCTTCCCAACTTACACCTTCCATGATCTATCGCCAACGCATCTACGAGAACGACCCTGCTCCCCATCGTTTGCAGTGAGTCGCCATCTCAACAGCCGCAAGTCCCCAATCTTCTCCATGATTATGACCCTTATTCTCCCCTCTACCAATCCCTGCACGTTCCAATGCCTGATCGTCCGTGAGGGCAGTCAAGACGCCGAAAATGACAGGAACGCCAGTGTCAAGTTGAACCTTCATGAGAGCATGCGAAACACTCTCGCAGATATACTCGAAATGCATGGTTGAACCCTTGATGAGAACACCTATCGCAATGACTGCATCGAACGGCGCGTTGGTCAGCTCAGCGGTCGCAGTCGACGCTTTGTTGGCCAAGTTGGTGGAGGACCCTCCGAAACTAAGTCCGATCAGATCTCCAGCAGAGGATCCGGTTTGGACGTATGACCCAGCGATGATTCTATCAGAGTTCACTATGCGTAGGTAAACAGGCTCGGGTGAACTTTGAATACACACTTGGAACATGCGAATGGGAGCTCGAAGCTACCTGGCACGGATTGCACGACGATGTTGGAGTCTTTGACACCGCACTCTTTCAGTTTGGCGATTGCCCCGGAGAGAAGCGCCTCGATGACGACTTGGTTCCACCGGGCGTGAACGATGGCAACGCGGAGGGAAGATCCGTCGTGCTGGCTGGCAGAGGGTCCCTTGATTGAACTCATTGGATCAAGTTCTCGAATAAAATTATCTCACACTGGGAACTACATGAATATTAAAATAAATAAATATCCTAGTCGCGCTCAAATTTTTTGGTGCTCCTATTATTATTGGCCATCCCTTCGGCCAACGATAATTTTGAAAAAAACCTAGAAGGCCACAGACGATCGTTCGTGGCGGCCACTGCACTCGTTGGATCATACCGGAACAAGCCTCACGAAGATATCGGGTCTCGTCCTAATGGAGGGAAACATTGGTGGTGCGCTCACATTCAAGACTCGTGTTCGCCGCTGAGCGCTGAGCGCTGAGCCATCATCAATCCTACAGCAACATATTCTTTGGTATATCAGTTTTTGAAGAAACAGTCCCACGATAAAGCAGCAGAGGCCGTCAAGAAGGCAGCCAAGTCCTTTGTAGTCCTACGCGATGACATAGAACAGGACGGGCCATCCCTCGAGGAGATCATACAACAGTGGAAAGCAACACGAAAAGCTACTTCGTAAGTCATATCGGCAGTTTATCCCGCGTTTATGTGGAGTGACAAGGGCACCCAGCAACGCAGAATGTATGTGCGCTGTTGCTTCTCCATTCTAGTGACTGAACTTCCATCAGCGTCATCCGAGGACTCTCACTCTTCCGATAGTGGGTGTCCTATTCACTATACTTACGTTAAAACAGCTTTGGATTGTAAAGTTAGACTCCTCCGATTCAGACGGTAGCTCGAGTTCTGATTCGAGGCGAGTGATTATGCATGTGATCACTGCATATATGCGTGATATTGACTATCCAGCTAGCTCTGAAGATGACTCGAGTAAGTTGTCGCGGCATACGCCGGTACGTTATCACTACTGACTGTGCCACAGGTTCAGAAAGCGACAGCGACGATTCCAGTGATAGTGATGATTCCAGCGGAAGCTCCGGCGAGGAGACAGAGGCAAAACCAACACCGAAACAGCCTGCTGAGCGTGATACCAGTGCAACGTTATCATCAGGTCCGCTTGATGAATCTACGTCATTTACGTCCCTTATTAAAATGCTCTGTTAGCTGAAGACGATGCTAAGGCAAAACCAACGATACCGGAGAAGAAACCCACCGAGGAGAAGAGGGAGGATAGGGACAAGAGCTCCAAGTCGGACAGTTCTGATTCGGACAGCTCGGATTCGGACAGTTCTGATTCGGACAGTTCCGACTCAGAAAGCTCGGATGAGTCGTCATCTAGTGAATCTGGTTCTTCCAGCAGCTCGGATTCCAGCGGCGAGGAGGATTCGAAGTCGAGTGTGGCAGCCACACCCAACAAGACGAAGGCTGCAAAGTCCGAGACCTCATCCTCAAGTTCATCATCTTCAGAATCAGAAAGCGACTCGGAACCGGAACCACATGTCGCCAAAAAGCGTAAAACTTCTGATGGAGCTGCTGTGACCACTGCCGTGGCCAACGTGTCGCAACAAAGCGTGAGCACCCAGAAGAAGGAGAAACCGCCCCCGCAGGTCAGGGAGCGTTTCCAGCGGGTGAAAATCCAGAATTTATCATCTGAACTCCTCATGGACAATGGCTACGAAGCGAAGGTATGTCATGAGCTGCTTCTCACAAGCCAGGCAAGTGCTCACAAATGCATGTAGGGAGAGACGACGAACGATTACGGCTCGCGGGCGCATCGCGACCTTATTGTCACCCGCGGTGCCGGCTTCCGGAAGGAGAAAAATAAGAAGAAAAGAGGTTCATATCGTGGAGGGGAAATAACTGTAAGTGGTGTTTTCATTTAATGTCTGGTCTTACGAGTGTCGTTGTTGTGATAGATGCAAGACAATAGTATCAAGTTCGAATATTAGCATGTTGTGTCTACATAGAGACTCGCGCCAATCAGATTCGTCGTTGTCACTCTTGTTGGGTGCCTTCAATTGCTGCATTTTAGGGATGCACCATATTGGACATATTATTCAAGTCAATGCGGTGGTATTGCTATGTGGCGTCTAATAATCGGACCCATTCCATCGAGATCCATGACGATCTCATCCCTTCCACACTTTCTGTGTCATGTAGAAGCGCCAAGACTTCGTCCGGGTGGGCCTCGCGCTGCAGAACGAGTTTGGGCCAGTAGTACGGCGTAACCGGTAAGATCTTGATCGAGACTGTCCCGCTTGCTCCGGTCAAGGCGGACTTGACTTGGGTTGGCATTTTGGTTGGATCAATGCGGAGAAGAAATCGACAGTCATAGAGGACTTCAAGACGGCCGGAAAGAGAAACAGGATTTATCGCAGCTCTCAGCCGTTCAGTAAGGTCAATAACCAAATTGGATGATGAGCCGGTGCCTTCCTGAGGGTTCTTGGAGAAGGGGGGGAGTCGCGAAGCTAGCCAACAAAAGGAGTCACCTTCTTGAAGGGGCAAGTCCAGACACTGGTTTCCGACTCTGAGGCGTTTGTTTGCATTGAAGATAGCAGGTGTCCAGAGCACGCCTCCGCCGGCCGTGAATGTCTTGAGTTTTGCCGCCTGTGGATGTGGAGTCCACAAAGAAGTGATGATGCGATGTATACTGCTCTGGCGTCGGTTGCCGTCTGCGCGCAATGAGCCCCAGGGATGGAAGGAGACGTATCGAACTACCCGCAAGACAAGTGCAAAGCGGACCAGTGGGTCCAAGATGTTTTGCAATTTGAAGGGTGAAAGAAGGAGAGTACCAATCGGAGAAGGTAGCACGCATTCCCCAAGATGTAAGGTTACTGTTGGTGGAATTAGAATGTAAAAGATCCTAAGAGCAAGAGACATGCCTTGCTGATCGATATGTTGTACCGTTGCCGCGAGATTCTTGACTGCGCACCGCAAACGATCTCGGAAATCCGGAATAGGCGGTGCAGTGGATAACAGGCAGGAAGCTGCCTCCTTTACTTGCTCCAGTGGGACCGGAGAGTTTGGGGGGATCGAGATATCCTCGGAGGAACTATGCTGTACAAGGTGGCGAACAGCATTGCGGACAGTTAGGTCCGGTTGGAAGTTGGTCAAGTCGGTAACATACTCCAAGCCATGGAGGTGACAAGTTGCTAGAATCCTGTCCTAGAATAAAGCGCAGTGGACACAGTAAGCCTGAGAGTGGGGTGGCAGAGGAAGAAACGAAGGACCTTTGGAAAGTCCAGGAGTGGTCTGACGATGAATTTATTGAGACCGTGATGCCCGACCCACCCGAGCGCAGTTTGAGAACTTCCCATTCCCCATCGGCGACAGGGACGCATTCCGGCAGCCCCTAGGGTTGTGGAACCACGCGCGAGACGCATCAGGCATGTTTCCACCTGGTCGTCCGCATGATGAGCGAAAGCGATAATGGATGCGCCTGTACGAGACATTTCGTTGAACAAGACATGGTAGCGTGCGTCTCGAGCAAGCTGTTCGAGGGGGCCTGCAGTGGGTTTCGGTGGAAAAGGATGTACGCCCCAATGGATGTGGAGGAGTCGGTGATCTACGCCAAGCCGTTCGGAATTGGCGGCCGCACAGGCTGCCATATGAGGCGATGCAGACTGAAGGTTATGGTTGACATGTAGCGAAACGAGGGTTTGGACCAAGTTGCGCAAGAGATAAAGCAAGCAAGTCGAGTCGGGACCGCCCGAGTTTGCAACTGCTGGTGATATGCTGTGGGTGGATGTGCCTTGTCATGCTGGAGAGACCCACCTACCGATTCTTGACCAGCGAGAGGATGCGAGCGAGCGAGCGAGCGCCGAGGCGAATTCGGTGGTTGTGATCGGCGACGACATTACCGCTGACGAAGTTGGAACAAAACACAGCGAGTTCTTATTCTTTTCTTGTACTTTTTACTTTTGATTGGCAGCGAGCAATGTAGACTGACAGAAACTGACAAAGTCACTGACAGGCTTGTCAGGCGTCGAGCGTCAATCGAAAAACCGCGATGACGGGTCTTCAAATCTTCTATTAGCTACCTGAGTCCGTCCTCATTGAACTTGACATTATACTAATGAACAACGCAGTGGCCCAGCTTTGTCGACTTACAGATCTCATCAGTCTCTGCAGACATCAGTCTGATCTGATGGACTCATTACTCGTCGAATTGCAGTCTCATGCATCGCGCCACTAGCCTATCAGGGTAGTACTTCGCGATTTCATAATGAGCGGCGCACAACCTGAACTTGACCATACAAGGGCTAATAGTAAAATGAGGCGATACATCGGTCCATCGTCAATGACAACAAGCTGCAAACAATACAACTGCGCTTCGGTCCTCCATAAAAGCTCAAGCACGTTGCTGTTCGTGTTTCTTATCCCCCTCTGCCATGGCTGACGTTTCTGTTGATTACGCCGCATATTCAGGCATCAAGTCTCTTGCAGGTGCAATCATCTTTGCAATCTTGTACTTCCCCCTCTTTGCCTTCTTCTTCTCAAGGGCCATCGCACGTCCAACTTATGTCTTCATCATCCTCGCCTTCTTCTGTGCAAGTATGTCCATTCTACTCTTCTCCGTTGCCTTGCTTGACCTCTCCGCAGTTCGTTTCACAGCCTTTGTGCTTCGTGCATTGCTCATTAACGTCCCCTCTGATGCCCACAACTTGAACTTCTTCATTGCCTACGAAATCATCTACAATACTGGCTTCTTCGGTCTCCTCTACTCTGCGTATACCCTTGTCGCTGACCGGTATTTTCTCTCTCTCTCTCTCTCTCTCTCTACATCCCTATCTCATATGCCTCTTCCAGCGTCGCCTTTGTGCAGAACCCACCCAATGGCCCCATCTCTCGTCTCCTCCGCTTCCGCTTCTTGTTCCGTATTGCATTGGCTGCAGCTGTCGCAATCGGTATCACCGGCGCAGTCGAGGCGAGCTCTGGGACTACGACTTCCACCGTAAACACTGGAAATACCCTCCGTGAAGTCGCAATATACATCTTCTTCGCTTGCTCGATCCTTGTACTCCTCTACACATTCTTCCTCGCACGTGTCGAGTTCTCAGGTATGTCTCCCTCCCCGTCGTCCACTCCCACCTCACCCGATTTCGCAGAGGGTGGTTATCGCGGACCGGGTGACCAGATCGGTGCTACCCACGGAATTTATATTCTCCTGGTCATTGCCCTGCTCCTTGTCGCACGTGAGGCCTTTTCCACTGCCACTGCCAAGAACACATCAGTGCAGGAAGCGATCTGGTACCCTCTTGCAGCGCTCACAGAGTTTATTGCTGTCGTTTTGTTCGCAACGCCCGGCCTGGTGCCTGCGCGCTCGGAACTACCAAAGGAAGCTTCTTTTGCATGATCGGATTTGTCCTGCTCGCACGGTTTATCTCCTTGGATCGTATTATACCTTAATATACTTCTGTTGTCATTCCATACCATCATCTCGATATAAAATATTCATGCTGCTCGTCATGTGTGACCGATTACCCACTGGTTTTTTGAGCGTCCTTTTGGTTCCGATGTGGCGGAGGGTGCGAAATGTTTGGCACTCTGCTTTGATTCAGCTTGTCCCATACTGTACCGACGTATTTCCTGAATCTTTTCCTGCTCGATCCTGCCAGGCCTTCTTGCTGGCTCACGGGCCATTCTGACAATTAAACTATCCTCTTTCCAGAACAAAAAACGTAAAATACAGTATCGATGTCGTCCCAAACCACACATAATATCTCCCCTCCTCCTGTGCCAGTTTCTCCACCTTCGACCAGTGTCCGTCGCCATCATACGATCTCCGCCGCGTCTCGCAAAGCTAGGACTGGTGCACGCGCAACCATCTCAGAGGAGACCCAGGACCAACAACTTTGGAACGACGATGAGCCCGTTGATGAAGACTGGGTTGGGGGTGTTGGCGCCGTCGGAGAGAAGACATCTCTTCACAGACAGAGCTCTCTTCCAACTAATTCCAGACGAGGTTCGCGATTTTAAATCCATTGACATGTCCTCCAATAACGTCTACCGTTCTCGCCCATTTCTCAGCATTCCGGGGCCAAAGTTCAAAGCAATCTGGAAACCTAACCCCCCGGACTATGAATAGCTTGTCTGCCATCGCTGGACACGAAGGCGACGAAGAGGACTGGGAGCGGGAAATGAGAGGGTTTAACAACGAAGATGAGGTGGGTTTTGTGTTTATAATATACATTCTTGATTCTCCATAAGCACCCGGGCCATCATTGGACTCATACCATACTTGGTTTCTCACATTCCACGACGACGATTTGTGTTCACACCATCCTTTCAGCACGATATGTCCAACTCGGAGCAAGCCCAGCATCAACAAGTTGCAGAAGCTCAATCCCAATCATCTAACGCCAATCCGTCCCCGCTTTCACCTCATTTCGCTTCATCTCATGTCCCATCTCCCCCTCCGGCTTCATCGGGCGTGCGTCGTCACCAGAGCCTGACATACGGGGCTCAGAAACAGCAGCAGATGCCTGCTGCCGGCCTCAAGCGCGCAGGCACTCTGCAACAGGCTGGTTCTCGACACACCCATGCCGTTGGACAGTCGCCTAGCCCACCTGATGCCGAAGAGGAGTATAGCGAAGAGCAGGAGCTTGTCAACCCCTACGATGACGAGTCTTATTTCACCTCTCGCTCCTCTCCACCAAACCAACAACCATACGGCAGTCAGGTCCAATCCCAATATCCCGCCAGCTCCATCGGGCGCTCATCTCCCTGGGTAACCCCTGGGGGTGGTGACTGGCGCACACACGGAGGCACGTTCTCGGGACAGGGTGTGGGAAACGTCGACGACGTCGCCCGTGCATTATCAGCCATGGAGCTTAACAATGCCACTCAGTTGTATTCTAATAATGCTGCGTTCCAAGGAGGTCATGCGTCAGTACCTCCACCTCGCTTAAACTCCACTCACCCTACCCCTCTTTCCCCCGGAAGCATGCGCCAAAACACCGCTCAAGGCAGCAATGGAGGTTCGCGAAAGCTTCACCTGAATACCGACTTGGAGGGTCGGAAAACCCCAACTGGTCAATCGGTATGTTTTCTGCCCTAGAGAGAAAGTTACATCCAATTTCATGCATCATGACATACCTCAGAGGGCGAACGATGGCGATCGTGCATTAACCGCGACCGGTGCGACAAATTGGGATCCAAGAGACAAACATCTCACCGAACGCACCTCCAATTCGAATCTAAATTACGGCTACCAACAAGGCCAGAAAGGAAACATCCCCAGCGTCCCGCCCATCCCGGCGCAGTATCTTAACCAGCTAGGCGCGATGCAAGCACCTCGGTTAGGATTCGCACAAGGTCAAGTTCAACAATCTCAGAGCGATAACAATGTACAGTCGCTGGGGTACCTTGGCTCGCCAGTTGACATCCCGACATTGATCGCGACCAAGGGGTATAATCCCCAGCACTTCGATGTTCGGCCACAATTTGTCAGTCGTTTTCTCTTCAAAAATGATCATCCTAACCAATGATCTTCCCTCAGGCACGCTACTTTGTTATCAAATCGTACACCGAAGATGATGTGCATAAGTCCCTGAAGTACGAGATCTGGAGCTCCACAGACCCAGGCAACAAGCGTCTTGATAAGGCATTCAAGGAGAGCGCTGGAAGAGGCCCGATTTACCTTTTCTTTAGTGTCAATGCCAGGTTGGTATCCGTGTACAAGCCAGTGGCCTAAGTTCTGAGACGAGTTCACAGTGGCCATTTTTGTGGGATGGCGGAAATGCTGACTCCTGTACGTTTGTTGGTCAGTGCAGTTTGAGTGTACGCTCATGATTTCATCCAGGTCGATTACACACGGAGCAGTACTGTCTGGGCATCAGACAAATGGAAAGGTGTCTTCAAAGTTCGGTGGATTTTTGTCCGTGACATTCCCAATGCCAACCTTCGCCACATACGCTTAAAGTATGTGTCGCCGACTCCTGCCTGAGGTACAACTGACAACTGACCAATCTATGTAGTAATACCGCCGAGCGTAAGCCTGTCACCAACTCTCGTGACACTCAGGAACTTCTGCCAGATGCCGGGCAAGAGATGCTCCGTATCTTCCACACCCATCCGGCGAGGACATCTCTCTTACAGGACTTTGCATTCTACGAGGTTCGTCTACCAGTTATGCTGGTAATAAATTTAATGAATTCTTGAAAGCTCCAAGCCATACAGAAGGTGCAGGCTCAGCAACAGGGAGGATCCGGTAACGGATCTGATGCGTCAACACCTCAGTCACAATCCCCGACCCCACAACAGCAACAGCAAGCCATGTACACGATGTCGAATATGGCAAACCCGGCCGCGCTTTACAGTGCCATGTCGCCAGGCATGGCAGCTACGATGACTCCCGCTATGCTACAGATGCAAATGCAAATGGGCATGATGAGCCCACCCTTTGGGATTCCACAAACCCAGGCCATGCACCAAAGTGTCATGCGACACCCTAGTCCAGGACCCACTGTCGGTCAAAATTACATGAACATGGGTGGAGTACCCTTCTAGACAAACGATTCCGAAGGTCAGAGGGTAATGCGAAAAGTACTAACAACTATGGATATAGAATTCGTTCTATTCTACCCTTTCCTCGTTTCTCTTGCTGTCATCTGTTCTCATCCATTCACATTTCCCTTTCATTTCCAATGTTCCATTCTATGGGCTCTACATCATCGTGTAACGCGTTACCCATCGTTTCCCTGTTCAGTCTTACACCAACAGCCATGGACGTGGACAATGGACTCGGATATCCGTTTGTTACTGCGTTGTAATTGTTTTGCATTGGTTCATGTTTCTTCGTAACACCTATGACCTTGGGATTGCTACTGATTACTGACACTACTATGCGACCAAGGATCTGCAGATACTTAGGCGTACATCAGGTTCGGTATATATGTTCTGAATGCCTGTAAGAAATCGAAGCTCGCTAGAAGCGATAAAGACTAGTTGTTCCTCATTGATTGAATCATCTTGTGAAGTGCTGATGCAACCACAGCAGCGAAGGACGGATCGTTGAGATCCGTGTCCACCACCTCAACAGGACACTCTAGTCCTCCGGAACGTATCGCATTCAATAGTGCCTCATCCGCTTCTATATCTCGGAACGGACCTCCGTCCTTGTCAATTCCTGAGAAACCTTGGAGCGGGAGGATGACACGTGTCCGACCGGGGGATGCTTTCTTGAGCTTCCGAACGATAATCTCCCCCAGTTCCCCGCATTCTTCGACAGATGTCCGCATCAGGGTAACTGACACATTATGGTGCACGAACCGCCTACTGGAAAACTTGGCTGGCACGGTCGAGGCTGGGCCAAAATTGACCATGTCGAGGGCGCCTACAGAGACGACCTGGGGGATGGCCATCTCCGCCGCTGCCTCGAGGCGGTTTGGCCCTGCAGTGAGCACCCCGCCGACGAGCTCGTCCGCGAGCTCTGTCGTGGTCAAGTCCAGCACACCAACAAAGTATCGTTCCCGGATGAGACGCTCCATGGAGAGTCCTCCCGAGCCCGTCGCGTGGAAGGTAACGACGGCGTACCCCAGCTCTTCGAGCATCCGTGTAGCTGCCTGGACGCATGGTGTGGTGAGACCAAACATGGTGACTGCAATAGTTGGCTTTGTCGTGCCGCCGCCGACACCCTGCCGGAGGCGCAATCTGGATGCAGATCGGAATGCCATGCCAGCGATGGCATCGGCAGCATTGCCTAGGACAGCTTGGAGCAAGGTGTTCATGCCCGCAATGTCGGCGACGGAGTACATCATCGTCATGTCGGTCTCGCCGACGTAGTGGGCAGTGTTTCCTGATGCCATGGTGGACACCAGGAGCTTGGGGAATCCGATGGGGAATGCATCACGGAATGCAGCGGCACAGACACTGGTGTTGCCGGAGCCACCAGCATTGATAGCACCGGCGATGGCGCCCTCGGCATGCAGCCTGGAGAGGGTGGTTGTGAGTGCGTGGGTCATGACCTCGAGAGCGGCACCGCGGGAGGCTGCATCTCGAGCATCGTTAGAAAGCGTGCCCAACACTTGAGAACGTGAAATGTCGATTTGGTCATGGACAAGGGGGTCATAACTGCCGATGTCGATGAGGATGGCTTTACACAAGCCACCAGTGTCGATAGTGTGCTTGATATAGCAGAGAGCTTCATACTTGGTATCACAGGTCCCAACGACCGCCACGACGGGAGGGGAAATCATCTTGATTGCGAGGAATCGGTTGTCAATGCTCAGTTGTTCCAACGCGCCTGACTGGATTATGTCAGCCATGGAGATGTTCCGGAAACGGTCCGTCGATTATCCTCCAGACGAAAGTCTTGCCACCATGTCGAAACGCCAGGCAACACTCGAGCGACTCAGAAACTCCATCAATCGAGGTGAAGCGATCGTAGGTGGTGGGGCAGGGGTCGGGCTAAGCGCAAAGACACAGGAGGCTGGGGGAGTGGACCTGATTATCCTATATAACTCTGGTCGCTATCGTATGGCGGGTAGGGGGTCCCTGGCTGTGAGTTTCAATGTTTCCGGACGGAGTGAAACGCTCACAGTCACCCTAGGGTCTAATGCCTTACGGAGATGCCAATGCCATCATGCTAGAGATGGCACGCGAAACCTTGACCGTGGTGAAGAAGACCCCCGTGCTTGCGGGGATCTGCGGCACTGACCCCTTCCGCGATATGTCACGCTTACTGCGTGAGGTCAAAGATTTGGGCTTCACTGGTGTCCAGAATTTCCCGACCGTAGGATTGATTGATGGCGTCTTTCGTCAAAACCTGGAAGAGACAGGGATGGATTATGGAAAAGAAGTGGAAATGATTCGCCTAGCGCGTGAGATGGACCTATTAACGACACCGTACGTCTTCAATGTGGACGAGGCGGAGAGGATGACCAAGGCTGGAGCGGATATCATCGTGGCCCACATGGGTCTCACGACGAGTGGAACGATCGGTGCCCACACGGCGCTCACTCTGGACGACTGTGTCGCGAGAGTTCAGGAAATTACGGATTCTGCGAAAAAAATCAATCCGGACGTCATCGTTCTATGTCATGGAGGGCCAATCGCAAAACCTGCAGATGCACGGTACGTGATCGAGAGGGTCAAAGGGATCCATGGATTCTGTGAGTGGTCGATTCGATTGGACTAAGATTGATGCTCATTGGGTTTTAAGTTGGAGCAAGTTCTCTGGAGAGGTTGCCTGTCGAGGTCGCGATGAAGGAGGCCATGGAGGAGTTCAAGTCCATTCGGTTGAGCAGCTGAACACCTGCTCGTCTCTGGGGGTGATGGGGAGCTCGTCGACCCGTTACAATAAATTTGGTGCAAGTAAGTAGACTACAGTAACATAGTCAAAAACGTAGGTAGACCCTTGGCAACAACAAGACAAAACAAGATCTTCGGACAGGTCGCGCGTTGCGAACAACAGTGTCAAGATCATTCACGCGTCGTCTGGTCCCGTTTCGTCGCAAGTCCAAACGGCCAAACCAAAGGCGCTGGAATCACCATGGCCCTCCTTTCAGATCGACAGAGAGAAGAATTGTGCGTGCAAGCGCAGATCTACAGACTGATGCTCATTGCTAGCGAATGCATCGATTCAGGCATAAGTCCATGTTGGAGTACCTTCATGCCAACAACTTCACCGCAGCATACAATGCGCTGAAGGAGGACTCTGGGGTGGGGTATACTCCAGATCCCAAGGCCAAATATGCAGGGCTTTTAGAGAAGAAGTGGACGAGCGTAATTCGTTTGCAGAAGAAGGTATTCCACCTGTTAAATCACATAGAGGCCACCGATTTAGCTTCGTTGGGCATAGATCATGGACCTCGAGACACGCAATGCCTCTCTACAAGAAGAATTATCTCTCGCGCCATCGAAGCGCGCCGCAATGCAGGCTGATTGGGTTCCGCGTGCCCCAGCTGCACACGTTCTTACCGGCCACCGACAAAGCATAACACGCGTGGCTTTCCACCCTCAGTACTCACTTCTTGCCTCCGCCAGCGAAGATGCCACCGTCAAGATTTGGGATTGGGAAACAGGTGAATTCGAGAGAACTCTCAAGGGACACCAAAAAGGGGTGAATGATGTCGAATTCGATCACAAGGGTCATCTGTTGGGTAAGTGCGGTGTCATTTTGTGGAACCACCCGCTTATACACGCTCTCCCTCGCTCGATGCAGTTACATGTTCCTCGGATTTGTTCATCAAAATATGGGATTCCCAGAATGAATGGAAGAACATCAAGACGCTGACAGGGCATGATCATGCTGTTTCGTCTGCACGATTTATGCCCGGAGACCAGCAGATTGTCAGTGCCAGTTGGGACCATACCATCAGAATATTTGACGTTGCCTCAGCGTAAGTCCAGAACAGCAGCTTCGTAACAACGCTGACAAATTGTGAAAGTCATCTCGTGCGGACCATCACTGGTCATACGGACTGGGTGCGCTTCGCCATTCCTTGCGACGATGGGCGGCTGTTGGCCAGTGCTTCTAAGGATCAGGTAGTTTCTCATCCCACTTTGTTTGTCACCACTGCTCAGCGAACGAATATGATAGTCTGCTAGAATTTGGGATCCTCTCACAGGTGAACTGAAGATGGAGCTTCGGGGACACGACCATCAAGTCGAAGTTGTCGTTTTTGCTCCGGTTGCGTCATACAACGCTATCCGAGAGCTTGGAGGCGTTCCGGTTCGTTCATATGGAGTTTTGAATATTTCACGAATATAACTCACTAACGTGTTCAGAATACTGATCGAGTGAAGAAGCCAGGCATATATGTCGCGACAGGGTCAAGAGACAAGACGATCAAACTTTGGGACACTCAAAGTGGACAGATGTTGAAACATCTTGTAGGGTGCATTTCCGGTACCCAGAGCATAGGCGATTGATGTCTCTCTGACAGGCCGGACATGACAACTGGGTTCGATCGCTCGTTTTCCATCCCTCTGGGAAGCTCTTACTTTCGGCGTCCGATGACAAGACCATACGTATATGGGAGCTGTCAACAGGAAGGTGTATGAAGACCGTGGAAGCGCACACGCATTTCGTTGCAACCATTGCTTGGGGACGGCAGAGAGTGTCTGTGAGCAAGACAAACGGAACGGATGCCGCTGATTCGAAGTCTGGGGAGACGGAGAAGTTGGTCAACGTGGTAGCATCAGCTGGAGTCGACCAAATGGTGAAAATTTGGCTTCCATGATGCGCCTTGAGGACATTGGACGGAACAGGATTCCCGCCGTATCCGAGGTTATGTGAGTAGTCTTCTTATCATGAAATGGAACAGGTCAGGATTTTGTTGAGCATTGCAAAGCTTGTCTGACAAGGGGTATCAGAAGTAGGCTCGGCAGAGAACATTCTTTACGACACGCTATATGCGTTGCACTTACGATCGTTGTTCGCAATCTTTTTCTCAGTTGTTTTCTCGAATTTCAGCATACCCATACTATGACTACGTATATATTTGCTAGCAGTGATGAGGGGGTGGTGTGATAATATTTTGGCTGATCTCTTACCTAGGCGACGAGTGGGCAATATTGAATGATGATGTTCACAGGCCTAGGGTTTGTTAGCCGTGAGATACGTTTCAACGCAAGTTTCAACCTTTCAACCGTGGAGGCTCGCTCAGCCTTGGTCGGCAACGTCCGTCTTCATTTCCCCTCCCTTCCACCAACTGTCCAAGTACAGTCCGAGGACCGTCAATCACAGCGATGGCACCCCAGTCATCGCCGTCGCCGGCCTCTGGTGCTACGACGTCGGTACAAGTCGGCGAGTCTTTTTTTTCCTGATTATATTTCGAATAATTCTCATAAATCCCATCCACAGCTCTGCGCATTCGGCCAACCACCTCAGCAGACTTCGCGTCCATTCCCGCTCGCTTCCAGAGACCTGTCATTCATGCGACCACTTCCACCACCGTCACCGTCGATGCTGCCTCTGCTGCACCCGCTGCTTCCGGTTCTGCCACCGCCCTCTCCACTCCACCTCCCAACACCGCGAAAAAACAGATGTTTAATTTCGACCAGGTCCACTCTCCCGATACCACACAGCACGCACTCTTCACCTCCACCGCACAGCCTCTTATTTCCCGCTTCCTTGAAGGCTTCAACTGTACCATTCTTGCTTATGGCCAGACCAGTAGCGGAAAGACCTTTACCATGACCGGCATCGACCTAGACGCCAATCCTTCAGATTCAAATAACGGCATGGGTATTATACCTCGCGCAGTATCAACAATATTTGCTCAGGCGAAGAAACTAAAGGAGGAACGTGCTGGTTCTTGGAACTTCACTATCAAGGGTTCATTCATAGAAGTGTACAACGAGGATTTGATTGACCTTTTGAGTTCGGATGAAGCAACTGCACGCCGCGAGGTTCAGATAAGGGAAGGAAAGGATGGTTCTATAATCTGGGGTGGCCTTCGCGAGGTTAATGTTCGCAACAGCAACGAGGTCATGAAGTACGTCATCATGGCCTTTCAACATCCTCTAAGCCGGACTCATCGATTCGTAGCCTCATTCGACAAGGAACTTCCATTAGACGCACGAACGAGACTGATATGAACGCCCAATCCTCTCGTTCACATGCCATATTCTCCCTTACCCTCACTCAAAAGAAGTTTACCGGCTCGGGCCCACCACCTCGATCTTCATCACCGTTACCCCCCAATGGTCGTTCTCCTTCGCGTCTTGCACGCCCAGGATCATTATACACTGGTTCACCGACCGCCGCGAGAGTTTCATCTCCTACAAATGGACGACCACCTACTCCAAGTTTCCATTCCGCCATTGGTAGAGGGGGTGGATTGAGGCCGGCCAGTTCCCTTGGTTTGCGACCGCCAGACCGGGTCGCTGACAACGACGACGATAGCGGTGAATGGACGACCATTGTGTCCAAATTCCATTTCGTTGACTTGGCTGGCTCAGAAAGGGTAATTGTTCTTCCTTCTTGCGCCTAGATGAGCTAACCCGAAGCTCAGCTCAAACGAACCGCCGCCGCGGGCGAACGCATCAAGGAGGGTATTTCCATTAATAGCGGTTTGCTGGCCCTCGGGAACGTAATCTCAGCCCTCGGCGACCCCGCTCGCGCCAAGTCTCACACCAGCTCTCACGTACCCTACCGTGACTCGAAACTTACTCGTCTTCTTCAAGACTCTCTGGGAGGCAACGCTCATACACTCATGATCGCTTGTGTCAGTCCAACCGAGTGGAACATTGGCGAGACGGTGAACACCCTCAAATATGCGAACCGTGCCAGGAATATCAAGAATCGAGCAGTTGTTAACGAAAAGGAAGACGGATGGGACGACATTGAATGGCTGCAAGGCACGATTACTCGTTTGCGAAGGGATCTCAAACAGATCAAGGAGAGCGGTGGAGCCATCCCCCCAGCCTCGGGAGAGTCGACAGCCGTCGCCATCATCGAGCCCGTGGATGGCTCCAACAAGAAGATGCTCGCTCAGATGACTGAACTCCAGAACAACTACGAGGATCTGAGGGAGAAGTACGTTGACCGCACGGAGGAACTCGCGAGGCTACGTCGCGAGCTTGGCGAACGTCATCGTACGTCCACTGGTGGAAGCATCGGTGGGACTGCAAAATACGAAGAGATTGTTGGACCAGTCATCGAGGAGTACGAAAAGACGATCAGTACTATGGAAGCAGAGTTGAGCCTGAACCGCGCTGCACTGCGCTTGACGAACGAAATGGTGGAAGAAAAGGAGGATGAATTTACGCAACTCACGGAGCGGCACAATGCCACCGAGCTCTACGTAGAGGAACTCAGGTCTCGATTGACCAAGGTGACCGAACGAGAAGCCTCCACCGAAGTATGTCAATATCCGATGAGTTGTTTCTACCTACTTATAAAATTTATCATAGGCCTATGTCCGTGACCTCGAGGAGAAAATAAAGTCTTACGACGAGACGTCGACAACCTCCAGCGACTCGATGTCCGATCTGAAACGTGAACTCGGCCGCTACAAAGATACTGAATCCCATTCCGCCTCCTACATTTCTGAGCTAGAAGGTCGCCTCACAAGGTCAGACGAATCCGTTCTCTCACTACAGCGAACCATCGAACGCATGGAGAACGAATGTGAGAGGCGACGTGATGAGGTCGCGGCACTTCAGGCTCGGTTGGAGAACCTGCAGCAGGATGGAGCAAGTTGGCGATCGGACCTCGAGGAAAGGGAGAGAAAAGTGAAGGGTCTCGAGCTTAAGATGGAGGAGTGGGAGCGGAAGAAGAAAGAAGCGAACGAGGACCGTGCGCGCTTAAGCGGTGTGGTTGGCGAAGTCGAGCAGGCGAAACGAAGTCTTCAGGACCTTAACAAGAAGGCCGACGGTTCTTCGCCCAGCTCATCTGGCATCAGCACGCCGGCGGAAGGCAACCTCTCAGTAGAGAACCAACTGGTTGCGCTGCAACAGACGCACGCCGCAACCCTCACCGATCTATCCTCTGTCACTGTAAAATATCGCAATGCTTTGCGAGAGATAGCAGATCTCGCCGCTCAAATTCAAGAGGTCAAACTGGCTGGCCCTACGATTCCAGAGACTTCCGTACTGGAAAACGTGGAGGCACCCACATTCCGCAGGAAACTGCCTAGCCCAAGGATCGATCAATTGGATGCACCCGGACGCAAGCCTTTTTTTCGGCAGGCGATTTCAATGGAGTCTTTGCATGGAAGGTACTGTTGTATATCCCGGTCTTGTGCGATTTCTCTTACCGACACGCGTTCACTTTGTAAAGATCGGCTTCTCAATCGCTGTCGCCATCGGTGTCGCTGTCGCAGGAGCTTTCCTCGGCTCGAGCGCGCAAAATGTCTGGTTCCAGTCACGGGACCTCTAGCTCAGTCTCTCAGTCTCCTTCTCGTAACCCCAATCTTTCCATTTCACTCTCGAGCTTTAACGGGAGTTTCAACGGTAACATCACGCCAACCGAGCAACGATCCGCGTCTAGTATGGAGAAGGAGGTCATGCGCTTGCAAGAGGTTTTAAAGGAACGCGAAGCCGAAATCAGTGCTCTGGAGGCTAGTTTGAAAGAGAAGGAACAGACGGCGCCGGTTCCATCCGCAGATGAAACACCCAAGGCAACTGAGGATGCCACACATCTGGCTGCCCACACCATCGAGAAGTTCAACGCAGTCCGGAAGACCATGCAACTCCATGGTGTACCGTCTACTGCCAACAATCTCGACACGGATGCCGATGTGGACGAGTCGCTTGACCGTTTGAACGAGCTCATGTTGTAAGATTACTTGAACAATCGAGACACTGCTCGTGTTACTGAATAACCTGATTCAGGGCCATGGCTCAGAAAGAGTCTCAGCACTCTGAGGCGGTCAACTCTTTGAATGATCAGTTGACTCAAGTTCGTCGCGCTCATGATGAGCTTGTCACACTGTCTAGAGATCAGGTATGTCTACTTCTGATGGATATGCCTCAATCTCACGTAGCCTTGGCTTGCAGACGCTGAACATGTCGACTGAGCTCGAGGGGTTGCGCACCAAGTATGAAGGTACTGCCACCGAGCTGGAGTCCGTTCGTCAATGCGAGCAGGAGTTGATTGCAAGCATCAAGAAAGCGGAAGACAGTCACGCCGCAGCTATTGACGTCTTGCGCTCAGGACATGAAGAGGTTCTCACGGCGAAGAGTGCAGAGGTCGATGAGCTAGTCGCAAGGCTCAAGGACGAACATCAAGTCGCGCTTGGGAATCTTCAGAATCAGCTCTCCGTCGCAACTGCTGGCCTCGAGCAAGCCATCAAAGATCACGAGGAAGCATTTGGCAAACTCAGGTCTACCCACGAAGAAGAGCTCCACCGGTCGCAACAAGAGGCGAAGGCAGCCCTTGATCACCTAGCTCAAGACCACCAAGAAGCGTTCTCCAAGGCCACGGCCGAACACGCGGAGGCCATGAAACGGAAAGAAGAGGATGCTGTCGCTGACCTCTCTCGGACCGAGGAAGAATATTACAATGCTCTGACGAAGCTCCGCAACGACCACGTTGAGGCACTGCGCAAGCAGGCCGAGGATGCCGCTGCTACGCTGGAGCGTCTTCGTGAGGATCATGCCAGCGAGATCCGCATGGCTGAGAAGGCCCGAGAGTGTTCACTCTCTGAATCGGAGTCTGCTCGTGACCAAGCACTCCGCGACATACAAGAAGAACACGCTGCTGTCATCGCCAGAAGAGACTCCATGTACGCCGAAGACATGGAGAAACTCAAGATGGAGCACGCTCAGATTCTTTCGAACAAGGAGGAGGATTACAGGTCCAGACGGGAGAACATGAAGCGGGATCATTCCACTGCGATGGCCGTGCTCAGGGAGCAGTCGGAAGCACAGGTCGAGGAGCTTACCAAGGCGACCGCACGACTAGAGCAAGAAGCAGTCGCCGCTGCCGCGAAAGCGCGCGAGGACCAGGACTCGTCGATCCAAGCACTCAAGGAACAACAGGCCGCCCTCCTTCAGGAGATCACTCGTGGGCACGAAGAAGACGTCATTAAGCTCAAGGAATCCCATGCGGAAGCATTCAACACTCTCAAATCGCAACACGAGGAGACCCACCAGGCGCTCGTGACCAAGCATGATGAAGCTATCAAACGACTTGAAGCCGAACGCGAAGCTGAATTGGCTGGCTTGAAGTCTACCCTCGAGACCGCACAGGAGCAACATGCTACTACCCTCGAAGAAGCTCGAGCAACGGCGGAGCGTGCTTTGGCGGAAGAACGCAGTCTCTCTTCAAAAGCCCTTGCCGAACTGGAGCAGCGCCACACGGAAACGCAAGGCAAGCTCCAGCAGGACCACCAGTCTGCTCAGGCAGAGCTCGAGGTTGCTTGCGCCGACATCAAGGCTGCTCGGGAGCAGCACGACAAGGCGTTAGAGCGGGAACGTCAACGCTCCTCATCGGGCTTGGCTGAGGTGGAGGAGAAGCATGCGAGTGAACGTGAGGCCATCTTGAAGGACCTTGACGACCTTCGGGATCAGGTCGAATCGCATCGCATCGCGTCTAGCGAACTTGCAGCAGCACAAGCGTCTCAGAGTCAGACTATCAAAGAAAAGACACACGTCATCGCGTCCCTAGAGGGAGATCTCAGGAGCGTCCGCCTAGAAAATGACGGACTTCATGGAGAGCTCTCAAAACTCAAGGCTGAGCTGGAGATGGCGACTGCGGAACAGACTAAGCTCGCTCAGGAGGTATCCAAGCGAGAATCTTTTGCCGACGAACTGGATAAGCATCGTTCTTTGATTGCCGAGATGCAAGAGAACCTTCAGCGCGTCAAGGACGAGAAAGACAATTTGCAAACGGAGAAGAACAAGCAGGAGAACGCATTACGTGATTTGCAGGCTCAGGTAGCACGCAACTCGCTCATCCAGGACACCACCCCAGCCCCGCGCGCCACTCCAGATCGTAGCATTGCATTTTCTCGAGTGAGCGGTTTGAATGGCAAACTCCCACCACCAACCCCGCCTCCTTCAGTTCCACCCCCACCTGCGCCAAAGACCCAGGAGTCGCACTCCAGCATGTCCACTCAGTCGTCCGTGGTGTCGCCCTCGACGTCCAAAGACTCGCAGATGGATTCACCTGCTACTTCTGTCCTCTCGATTAGTGCCAGTGGCGTGCCTCTGGATGCCAAAGCGGCGGGGGCCAAGATCGAGGACCAATTCAAGCACATCGGCGAACAGGAAGTGATGATCAAGACGCTCAACAAACAGCTGTCCCACTGTGAGAGTGATCTTGCTACTCACATGGATCTTGTGAACACGCTGGAGACATCGCTTGGTGACTCTGAGAAGAATCGTACGTTAACACGTTTCATGACTGGATGGATTATTGTTGACTTGGTGTCACAGTGCGCAAGGCGCGAATGCAAGCGACGGAGCTTGCAAAGGAGCGAGATACCCTTGGCTCACAACTAGAGGCTCTTCGCACTGAGCTTCAGGAAGCTCGCCGTGAAGTTGCCACCGTTCGGAGGTCTGTTGTAGAAGAAAAGCAATCGCTGGAATCCCGATTAGACGAGGAACGCCGGGCCAAGGAGCGGGCCCGCGCCCAACTCGATACGCGGATGGAGGAGCTGCAGCGACGGAAATCTAAATTTGCATGCCTTTGATTGTGTTCGACTCTATGCACGCCTTCTCCATATGCCCACCCCGCATCGCATCGATTTCTTTCTTTCACTTCCCTCTTCACTGCTTGTGTTATCCTACCTTGTTTGTGGAGCTAATGAGCTCGATTCCTTGTTTTGCAGATACCCTTACAGTTCCGTTCCTTTTCTTGCTAGTTTATATGGTCTACTATGAGGTACCACTTGTTATGTCCTCGCCCATACTGGATGTGCATGTTGCAATACAATGCATCTCGGATCATTGGGATCTGAAATTTGTATACTTCCGTGTGGTGTAGCGAAGTGTGGAGATACCGGGTTCTGCCAAAGTTTAACCGGGGTGACTTAAATTGGAGTTGTCGGTTCCTTTTCCCGCCCCGCACCTTTGCACACTTCCTCCCACCCCCGGATCATCTTAGAATGAACTGTGCAATCTTTG
>JBBPRJ010000009.1:0-34274 GCA_038092975.1 Chalciporus piperatoides | reverse complement strand
CTCCAAGTATGATGGACTTTCTAGTGTCCCTATCTCAGGAACAACCGGACAAATTTCAGCTAAGGATGTTCGCTGAATCAACAAGTGACTCCTCAGCTCCACATTCTTTCATGATCGAAACCGGACGCATCGGGAAACCCGCGATACAAAATGCGTTGGGACTAACCCCCAGCACACCTTGGTGGCGTAGATTTCTCAGTTCATCCACGCCTACAACTCTTCCACCACAGAAGAGAGTGCTTGTCTTGGTGTGTGGCCCTGAAGCGTAAGCATTTCGCCTCTCTTCCGTCGATGTGTTTCCGAACTCTTTTCTCTCTCTAGGATGATAAATGCAATTGCTGGGCCATACGGCCGTAACTATTCTCAAGGTCAGGTGGGAGGCATTCTAGCAGAGCTGGGGTTACAATCTCATCAAGTTTGGAAGCTCTGAGGGCGAAAACTGTAGACTTTCCATAGAAATATACCAATCATCAATAATTCCTACTGGTATGAATGACTGATTGCATTCTCTTTCAGGGTATGTATTCGTCTACTATGTTAATTGAAACTGAGGGGAGATCCTCCATTTCAATGACCTCTCCCCACGTCATCAGACGACCAGGCAGATCTTCTGGATTGACGTTGAATGGTATCTCGAATGACGAGGGCTATGAAGTTATAGATCGTTATAAACTTTGCAAACCATGCCTCCTAGCATAGTGACTTGTATCTGGCTAGAAAGCCTGTCGCGATCGTGTCCAGATCACAGCAGGAACCATCGCTGGTTAGTTACTGGCAATGATGGCCCTTGCATGGCGGCGCCAAGGTGGAAAACATTATCATATAGTTAAGAGCTCCGATCATCTTCTCAGCCATTCGGCGGAGGGGGAATTGACATGACGAACAAAGGTTTGCTGCGAGGCATCACATACAGCCATGCCAATAAAAATACAATGGGAAAGATGGGACCCGAGGCCGAAGCTTCCTGTATAAAGGAGTCGCGGGTGAAGGGAAGACGACTTGTGCGAAAACACGACAAACCCCACTCCTAGATCCAAGCATTCGCGCAATACAGTGCTTGCTTGGCAGTGCCCATGACAAACTTGTTCTGTATAGAGATCAAATAAAGATCAAATGTCTTGTCTTCGAAGGTCTAGTAACCCCTTCATGATGAACTGAACCTCGAGGACAGCATCGATGGCTGCCCGAACGGTGTTCACTTGAACTTGACCAGCCACAGGTGCGGCGGTATTGACTTGCGTTGCTGTTTTGACCTCGACCTCCCACAGAGTATCCGCGTGAGCAGGGATTGGAAGTGATGTTCTTGGGTCAATCTGGACGGCACAGATCACTGAAACCTCCCAGTCGCAATCAAGAATCGAGGTCCGTACCTGTTCTTGCTGAAACATCTGAATGATAAGCGGCCCGCGACGAAAAGCATATCCACGTTTATACATCTGAGACCGACGCCTGGTGCAATCGTTTTTGTTCAGTACCACGGTCCAAAGACGCTGTGGACCAGCCATACACGTATCCGAGGGCGCTCGCGAAACCAAGAGCGTCCCCGATGACTTCACAGACCGCCCACGGTCGAACGGTAGCCTCTGGATGAACGCGGATGGATTCTGGCTTTAGGAACGAATAGAGTGTCCTGATGATTGTGACTATATCGGTACTGGGATCGTGAAGTCGTGCACTCTGTGCGTACCATCCACTCTCCTTACCCCCACCGAATTCCTTTCTGGCCCTCAGCAGAACTGGTTCGTCACCTTGTGTTCCTGATTGAATGAGAGCTTGACCACCGAGTTGTTCGAATACGATCTCCCGGGTATGCATCGGAGTGGCGGACTCGGTGTGGAGGGTTAGACGGTTGAGAATAGGTTTGAGGTCGCGAGGGAAGAATTCGCCGAAGAGTGCTACTTCGTAGGCATGGGCTGCTGGAGTATGGGTGACTGAGGACATGGATCGAGGTGGACAAGGAAGACCTCGCCAGAACAAGTACAAACTGTTTGGTCGCGTCCTTATTTCTGACTTGATCACTGCATAATGCTAGACAGTCTCGATTCCTCATCTACCCAACCAGAACCCCGTTCGTGCGCACTATGCACCACCCCAGCTCGGTATAAATGTCCCCGTTGCGCAATTCCTACCTGCTCCCTCCCTTGCTCTCGCAAGCACAAAAAAGATACTGGATGCACCGGTGAGCGAGAAAAAGCTCAATATGTCCCCATGAACGCCTATGGCTGGGGTACTATGATGCGAGACTACTGCTACCTCGAAGACGTCGGTCGAAAGGTGAGCGACTGGGGCAATGAGATCGTCCGACATGGATACTCCATGGAAAATAGCGGGAAGAAAGGTGCAAGGGGACGGGGCGATGGAGGAAGGCCAACGAACAAGAGGAGAAAACAGACGACTGCAAAATCCAAGAGAGATCTATTCAGAGCTCATCTCGAGTCCCTGGATATCGACGTTGAATTACTGTCAACTGGCATGGAACGAAGAAATATGAATCAGTCGACATTCGATCAAAGGTTGGTAACGAATCTACTCCCTGCCATCTGTCGTAGACTAACTCCACGACGTGCAAGGTCAAAGTGCCCTTTACTCACAATCGAGTTCGTCTTTCATCCACCTACAACCGTTGCATCCCCACCGTCACCACCACCACCCCCGCATACAATCCTATCGCATCGGAACGAATTATCAGCAACTCTCCTCGATATTCTTCAGCGCCAGGTTTCCAGTTCCCTCTCAAAATCCCAAAAACAAAAACAAAATACGTTCTCCGATTGGATACCTCCCATAGTCCACCCTCACCCAGAAGCTCCCGAGACCTTCGTGCTTCCACACTGCTACATAGGAGCCCACGTCGAATTCCCTCACGCTCCTAATACCATATATTACCACCGGTTAGACCCAACCGTCGCCCTCTCCGAGCTTCTTCGTAGGACGTCTTTCGTGGAGTTCCCGACCATTCACGTTTTCGATCCGGATGCGTCATCTTTCCGCGGGACTGTCATCGACAAGTCTGGATCGATAGCCTGGCAAGAAGCCGAGAACACTTCTACAAGGACCGTGAAGCGTATGAAACTAAACAAGGAAGGTGACCGTAAAGCGATCGCGAACCTTGTTGGTGGATATGGGAGCGAGAGTGGTTCCCAATCTGAAGGGGAAGTAGAAAACAAACACCTCGCTGGGCTAGCCACTCTAGAAGCGTATTCAGACGGCAATGATGAAGAATCGCCGACCAATGTCGAAGCGGAAGATGGTTCTGAAGATGATGCAACCACCGGTTCGGAAACCGAGGACGTACGGCTCGATCCGGCTAAATTGCTCGAACTCGTGAAACAAGCAAGTAATGCAGCCGACGAAGATGTATTAGATTGGGGAGACGAGTGGGATGTCGATGCTGAAGGATAGATATCTGTCGTGGCGAAGAGGTATTTGCCCCCTGCTGAAGGGATGTGATGCCCTGATAGTCATATTGAACACGCTTTACAACACCTATACAATCTTGATTCCAGCACAGACTACAAATGAACCATGCAGGTCCATCATGCCAATACAAGGGTACATGTCTACAGATCATCCATCCCCAAGTCGATCTCAACTTTCTCGCCGGGATTGAAAGCAGGAAGACCTAGACCACAATAGTCAACAAAGCCCGCCCCGCTGAAAGAAACGGTACACACCTAGGTAGGGGCAGCTCGCACATCTGAATGCGTCTCCCAAGAAGCAGCTACCACAACTGCTCGTCGCCTTTGGAGCAGCCTTGGCGGCAGCAATCAGCCTCTCCTTCTCGGCGTCGCCAGCTCCGACTTCTACAGCACCGTCTGCGTCTAGCAGAACGACGTTTCCGGTCATTGCTTCCTCTGCCTCCAGCTCCGCGAGCCCGCAGGTGCAGTTCTTGCACGCCTTCTTGCGTCTCGGTGCACCCGCGTCTACGGGATCGCAAGTAGGCACGGGACGTGCACGATCGGCAGCAGTCAAAAGTGACTCGGCATCGATGGTGGGTGTAGAAGGGGACGAAAGTGTCCAGAGTGCCTTCTTGGAGGACTGGCGGACCGGATCGGCCTTGCGTCTCAGAGGGACGGCTCCATTCGAAAGCGCACTGGATGGGATGGGAGCAAGTGGGCTACTGGGTTTCTGAGCAATCACTCGTGCCTCGTCACCTTCTGTACTGTTTTCTATCACGGTGAATCCCGAGAGGGTAAGTTCCTGGGGTACCTCGGAGAGATCAAGGAGGTAAAGTCTGCCAAGAGGGATGAGGGCATCGAAAATCTGGCCAAGGAGGGATTGTAGATCTGGAAGTAGCACAGAATAGTCCGAGGGGGTGAGGACAATGTGTATGGATGAATAAGAGGAAGGGGTCAATGATGTAGCTGGAGGGCAATGGCTTAGTTAAGAATCGATCGGATGGGGGAGTGACTGACCTCCGCCAACCAGCCTATCAAGCATTTGTCTCTCTACTGCGACTCCACCTGCGCTTGCATCCAAGCTGGAAACGAGCGCTTGGTATTTTCCATTCTGTGCGGTACCAAGTGATCCGATGGCGAGGAATGACCCTGATCCTGCAAGTGCAGCAATGACTGGGTCTGATGGCTTGGATATTGCGTGGATGGGGACTGAGGAAGATATTGCTATGGGTGCCATTGTGGAGAAGGACAAGGAATGGGGAAGAGTCAGATGTGCACGTTACAGATACCCTTGATAATCTTTACATAAGCATCCATCCTTTCGTGCAAAGTGGTCCAGTTTCGATTCCAGAGTTCGTGAATTGACACAAATAACAGTAGGATAGTGAAAAATACCAGGTCCGTTACAAATGGTGGTCAAAGAGATACGATACGAAAAACTATTCACTGGCCATCCAGTGCTTGTGCCACACAAACTGAGAAGGGAGAAAAGAAGACAAGACAGAAATTCAAAATCCGCGCGCTCTCCGATTACACTCACTACTGCATCTCAGGATTTGGCGGTGGATGAGGCATCCCGGGTGGAGGGTGCATTCCATCGGGATATGCGGGGGCCATAAGCGCACCACGAATTCGGAGGAGCATCATGCGGAACCACTCTTCGTCGGCACCCGCCTTCTCTTGTTCTGTAGCCAACTGTTGCAAATTACTCAACTCTTTCAATAGCGTCAGACGCCAAGACAAGTTGCCGTTCTCATCTGCCTCCAAATTGTCTATTGGCATGGCAGGGTGCGGAGGGAAACGCAGGCCAGGAGGCGGTGGTGGCAGCATAGGAAAGTTGGGGTCAAACCTAGTAGAGAATAATGAGTCAAAATAGCAGTGTCAAGGAAGAGAACCATACGCAGGTGGATAAGGAGGAGGATAAGGAGCCGGTCTGCTGGGCCCAGCCTCATCTGGGTGCATTTGTGGTGCTTGTACGAATTGTGCATGTGGGTCGGCGAATGGTTCGTTTGGATGGTAAGTCCCATCCTGTTCCTCCTCCGACTGACGTCCCTTTCCACCCTTTGGCTTCTTCTTCCTCACGCGGTGAACACCAGTGCGTGGGTCGACATTATCGTTAACGGTCCAATAGGAACCCTTCCCTCGGTCGGTAAGCGGACGGGGAACTTTCTCGAAGCATGGGTTGAGAGATAGATTATGACGGACGGAGTTCTGAGAATAACATTGTCAGTGATGTTTATTTTGAAGTGAGGGTCAAAACAAATATGAACACAATCAAACATCAACATCGCGGTCGCGTCTCGTGTACGCAAGTACGAGAACGCGATGCAATACACAAGTGAGAACCAGTGCGTGAGCAGTCTGTACTCACTTTCCAGCCCGATGGTGCGGTTCTAAAATATGGAAACTAGATGACGTGCCGTCAACACCAAAAAAAAACACCAGTACTAAAACACACAAGTACGCACTCGAGACTCGATTGCATAGTAAATATCTTCTAGGAGTAGTTTTTGATTGGGGGAACCCTTGATCGCGTATCTTAATATCCCAAAGGGTTAGCACCATGATCCAAGGGTAGAAAAGTTCAAGAGGGGAGTCGATACCGAACAGACGTACCGAATGAGAGTTGAATAAGGATAAAATGGTTTGCTTCCTGGGGGGCCATCACGCAAAGAATCGAGGTTCATAGGCAATCCGCCTGTGAGGTCGGCGGGTTCTTGCGGGTAATAGGAATTCGCCTGTGCAAGCTCTGCCTCGCCAGGTGGTAGCATATTTGGTGGCATCACGGTTTGCTGCGGTTGTTGGGACATGACTTGAGGTCCAAGTCGAGATAATCAAGAAGACGAGTTTACCAATACGGCGGCGTACTTGTCGACCGATGAGTTGGAAGGCGAGAGGAACGTTGAAAGGCTGCTGTGGCTTATGTCATACGTGAGAAATCGGACAGTGCACGGGCCAGATCCACTGTCATCATGCAGACCAAGGACGTTGATGTTGCGAGATTCATCATGGAGAACGGCGACGACGAGCACGACATTGACGAAGGTGAAGAGTTGTTTGTCTGATTTGCTGACACGCACAGGGATGCTTGGTCCAAATTGTGGATGACATTGTAAAACAAAATCCAAACCGACCACGCTCTCCAATACACAAACAAAGCGACGATTATCCATTTCCTTTGGGATTCAAGCTCAAGCCCACACTCGATCGTTGAAAAAACGCCGGTCGACACCAACTCATGTCGCTCGAGGGAGGACTCGGAGTAGAGGTTGGTTGTACAGCATGATGTGTTAATGCTCTGTTTCCCAGTCTTGCCTGGGGCCTGACCCTGCCATCGCTTCCATACTTCACTGTCGCACGACAGACAGTTGATCTGACATCAACGGTCGGTAGCTAATTATGCTCGTCTCTGAGAGCGTGATGCGGTGCGTACTCCAGCTTATCATTCGCGTCGATCGTCTACCACACAAGCCCCATGCCTCTCACCTTGGCCTCACCGCCCGTCGCTTCAGGGATTAGATGGCGATAACCATAGCGATTGACACGGAAATTGGTATAGTCATACTTATGATATATGTGATGTATTTGAGTTGAGCGCGCCCTTGGCAATGTGTCGAATGATGTATCGATGTGTGTCAGTCGTGCAATGTGTTGCATGTGTTGCAAAAATCCAAAAATCGGGCACGAGGGATCAATTTATCACAGGAGGGTCCGTTGTACAAAACGGGAAATCGACCCGCCTCAGACTCGGTCCACAAATGAACTGTCGGGTTTCGCTCAAGCTCAGACCAGCGATGCTACAGACACTTGGCAAGCCTTTACGATGTCCCTCCCTGGCGGCTGCATGCAGACGCAGCGCGTCATCCAAGGCAAAACCCTCGCATCATGACACAAAAATGGAGGCACTCGTTTCACTCTACCACCAGTCAAATAGCTTCATCACACCCGAGAACCTCTCTGCAGTCATTGACCAGGCGTTTACCAACCCTACCGCTGTTTCAGAAGAACAAAAGAAGCACACTCTCTGGGAATTGGAAGCGATGAGGGGCTTTTTCAAGCATTCCCCAAAGTTCTTCCTCGGGAGAGATGACAGCGCTTTGAATCTGCGCAGCTCTGAAACCATGGGTCCCGGTTGGACCGAGAGCAAGTCGAAGAGAATAGAGAGGGTTTATCGAACTTTGATGGGCACACAGAAGGACGGGCGGCCATCCTGGTTAGCCTTGAAGGAGAACAGCGAGAGGGTTAAGTCCCAGCTCGAGAAAGACAAGCAAGAGCGAGGCGGCAACTGATTTGGAGGTAGGTGTCCTTTTTTTTGCCTCCTCCACGCGTCACTGATCGTGGCTCCAAAGGCGAGTGTGCGACTTTCTCGAGGTCGGCGTCATTGTCCGCAACATATGACCTCGGAAAGCAACATCGTGGACCTGTGAATACGATGCGTAGAGATGGCTCCAGGGAAATAATAGAGCATAGTAATGACGATGGTGTGCGTGTCACGTATCTTCTAACACTCATTCGTTGAAAGATTGGTGTCATGAGTTACGTAGGGAGAATAGAATACCAAGTGATATCTGGTGTTCTCTCGGGTAATGTTCTTCACCTGGTGCATCGCCACGAGTTCACTGCCTTCCTCCGATCGCTTTCAGGAATTCTCATCACGGTGTCAGCAGAGTTTAACGTTTAACATCCCTGCAATGGATCCCGGGCCCAGAGGGTATTTGCTCGTGTTTGTATACCCCATACTACGGCGCGATATGTATTGCGTCAGAGCAACGCCGCAGTAGTTGAACGTTATCTGATAAAGTTCTCAGCCCACAGCAAGTCCCTTAAATCTGAGCTTATCATCTTAGAATATCCACCCCGCAACCATGACTGCGCTCGGAAATTTCAAAGCCCAAGCCGTGTACGACAACCTCCAAGCTGCAGATGTCCCAGTCTCAGATGCCAGCTGTCGGTCATGTCCCGATCCCTGCGATCAAGGTGAACCTCGTCGATGGACCTGTCTTTGCGCTATCTGAGTTGCAGATCATGATGATTTTTCCAGTAAGATATCCGTTGACATGGACTCCGACCTGTTAGGGTCAGTGAAGCCCTACAGACGTCAAGTAAGCACCTTTACACCCATTTAAACACCCTCGCGAGAGATTGAACGTGCAATAGGTCCTGATCTCCACAGGGAAAACTGATTGGCACAAGGAAGTCACGGAAGCTAGTGGCACCCTCGCCGCATTCTTGTGTACGGCCAATGAAAACCTCGGAAAGAAGTCGAAACAGAGGTCCGATAACAAAAGCGAAGATACCCGGGCGCCTCTCCCTGCAGGCTTGTTTGCGCAAAACGACGCTAACAGGCTCTCGATCTTGAACGGAAGTCATCGGTCGTTCGCAGACGATCCTTCTAATGAAACAGTCATCGTACTTCCTGACTTCAAGGTGATTACAAATGTGCCACAATCCCTCAAAGGTGCAGAAACTCTGTGGTCAGCTGCGCTGGACCCGTCATACGGAAGGGTAGGCGCACAGTCTCGCTCGGATTCGTTCAGATCATGGGTATTGCCATACTCATGTGTAATCTTGCTCTGTAAGACACCTTTTTTTTGCAAGAGTCGGCTGCACGGATATTTAGTTGCTATATCCAGGCTCCCACAAGAGGCGCGACAACCGTTGTGCAATTGCCGCTCCAGCTCTCGAAAAAAGTAAGATATATTCCCTATCAAAGCGGCGAAGTTCGATTAACGTGACCCATCCTAGCATTCATTCATTCTCTGGAGAGTGAGGGGTGGCACGCCACGACTCAACTTGAAGATCTTTCCGGAAACCCTACTCTAGAAGCTTCTTTGATCGACGCTCCAGAACCGGAGGTTGCCTTTGAGACGCAGCTGAAGGCGCTTCGTGAGGAGCGCAAAGCTCTCATATTGCGGAACTCCCATGTCGGAGGTCACAAGTTTGCGGGGAATGTCATCGTATGTGCCTTAAGTTTTCCCCACCGACCCTGGAGTCACATCAAGGATTTTTTCTGCAGATATACACACCGCAAGGGGCGAGCGTCTGGTACGGACGGGTGACACCACACGATGTCGAGTCCATCGTGAAGAACACTATAATTAACGGTCAGATCCTGCCCCCGATCCTTCGCGGTGGCATGAACCTAGCGAGACCGGGATGCAAGACGCTTCTTGATTGGTGATACTGCATACTTGAACGGTATCTATACCGTTCTCGATTATTACATTCTCAATATATGTGGTAATTATAGTATAGATTGGTACACTGCACCAAGCGGTAGATAGCGGGTTCGGGTTCGGCATAAAGACGACATCGACAAGAAAGTGCTGCATAAAGAAGGAGAAGAGAATGTGCATATAAGAGGTGAAAATTTGGGTAATACCGTGAACAAACGCGAACGAAATACCTGGGTTTCTCTGGTCCAACCGCCAGTGACAATGGTCTGCATTAGAAAAGTAAGAAGCAACCAACGACAGCGTACACGCTGTGCACTCATGCCGGTATCTCATCATCTACCCCTCTCTTACGATTGGAGTAACGCCCTGCAAAGATTTCTTCGTCCTCGAATTCATCTTCAGTGGGAACCTCAGGAGCATCTTCGTCATCGACCACGGCCTCTTCTCCGTCATCTCTCCCACCAAATACACCCATCGGTGTCACCACGCTTTCCCCACCAGAGTACGTGAATCCGCGGAAGTTCTCCTGTACACTGTTGGTAAGCGGAGACCCTGCCACGTCGCGCTTCGTGCGTTTGCTAATCTGGATTCCCTGGCTTTGGCCAATACCATTTGGCCCATTCTGCGTACCGTTGACACCAACGGTCAAGCGATCGCTGCCTAATGGGCCGTTGGGTGTATGCATGAGTCCTTGAGTGCCAGTCTGGATCCAGTCTTCGCTGGGGTCTGCTTCGTCTGGGCTACCAGTACCATCTAACCCAATGCCTACTTCTCGGATATCTGCGGTAGTGAACTCCGGATCGAAGTTCGCCGTCGATTCGTCTGATTCGACGACAGGTTTGAAAGGCGGCGTCACTTGTTTCATCAACAGCGCCTTCCAATCGATGCTCGCGAAGAAAGGGTGATCCTTGAGCTCTGCGGCATCGCGCTGAGCCCCTAGACGGTGCTTGGGATTTCGGTTGAGAAGCTGGAGCATCTCGTAAGTAAGGGCAAAATGCAAAAAAAACATGGCGCATACACCCTTGACAAACATCTTGCCTTCTTCACTGATCACGCTTCGGGGGAATCTTATCTTGCCGAAACAGATGTTCTTATACATCTGCTGGGTGTCTTCGGCATAAAAAGGGCTCCATCCACAACACATCTCGAATAGAAGTACGCCAAGGGACCAGAAATCGACCAATTTGCTATAACCGTGCTCGTCCAACAGTACCTCCGGGGCAAGGTACTCGGTCGTGCCGCAAAAGGTGGTCGTGAGCTCATCCGGCCGAAGGTCGGCCTTGGATAGCCCAAAATCGCAAAGCGCAACATGTCCGGTCGCATCTAGAAGGATATTCTCCGGCTTGAGGTCGCGATAAACGATGTTATACTTGTGCAAGTGTTCCAGAGCGAGGATGAGTTCTGCAATGTAGAATCGAGCCCGTTCCTCGGTAAAACGCGTCTCCTTCTGAAGGTGCCAGAATAGCTCTCCGCCGCTCTTGAAGTCGGTGACGAGGTATAGATCCGTGTCTGTTTGGAAGCTGAATTTGAGACCCACAAGGAATGGGGAATCCAAGGAGCACTGAAGAATTTTGCGTTCTCCAATTGTATGCGCCACTTCTTTCTTGGCAATGATCTCCTTCTTTGACAATACTTTCATGGCATATATGCGCTTCGTGTCCTTCTTTCGGACTTGGAAGACCTTGCCAAAAGTACCGCGTCCAATGAGTTTGAGGAACTCAAAATCGCGCGGGAGAAGCGCTCGTTTGGTCTACCACATGGAAGAAGAATGGTTAGCATTGTCGTCGAGAGCAACGAATGTACGAAGAGGAGGTCGAGAGTGTGGGAGGTGGTAGGAAACAACGTGGCACATCTGTTGCGCACCTTGTTCTGCTCAAATGTAATCTGTACCCGCATCTCCCCGCTTACAACTTCGTTTTCGAACGGCAATAGCCTGAGAGGAAATCATGAGTAACGGAGGAACGGGCGACGCAGATGACCAAAACGCGCATCCCGCAGAGACCACGACACGTACTTGTACCATTGATCGACAGTGTGATCGTGAATTAGAACGGGTTTGATCTGGACGGTGCCAAGGAAGAAATGCTCTGAAACGCGATCATAAACGTTGAAAGTGATGACGGATTGTTCGGAAGTGACATCGCTGTGGATGGGGTCAGATAAATGATTGCTGCCAATTTGAGATACTTACAAAGATACCTCGTGCTTCCACACAGGATTATGGGCTGACACGCGTCCAAAGAGCCCTTGGGTAATTGGATTTATTGGAGATGGGGCTTTGCTCGAAGACGATACGGAAGATGAGGGTGATGTGTTTGTGCTCGACTTGCCAGGTGCTTGCGATGCACAGATGGCATTGAGAGCAGTGAGGGCATTCGAGGAAGATGTTCTCGATAGAGCCGTGGCGGTCCCTTTGACTTCCTTGTCAGTTTCGTCCGTAGGATCGCGACTGACAAATTCGTTCTGTTCAAATTGGACCACCACATATGGGCGTGCTTGCGTAGATGCTACATTAAGTCCGCGCGCAGATATGAGTTTGACATGTATTTGGCCCTTGGACGTCGCTGATGGGCCAGGAGGGTGAGATGCCTGCGCAGTACCAACGATTGTACTTGAAGACGTTCTAGTCGAGGTGGACGATGACGATGGCGCACTGGATCTATTTTCCATAGTGTCAGTAGGTTGTGATGAGTTTTTGCTGTTACGCATGGAAAAATCTGGGGCATGTAGGGATATGTGCGTGGTAGGAATGCGAGCGGCAAAGGCACCGGATTGAGGCGTTAGGGGGCCTGGGGGTGTAATATCCATTTGTGCCGAAGCCGCCGCCGGGGTCGTTGCCAGCAGGTGGTGTTGGACAGTGGCGGAAGGTGAGGGTACCCTCGGTGTCCGCGAACCGCTCCCAGACGTCGCTGTCGATGACAAAGAGCGAGGAGATGTGGACGATCGGGGGATATTTGTGGCTTCTAGGACATCGAACGGATTTGGGCGCTCCCGGCCATCGGAATTGACCCGGGGGGTGAGCTGGTCGAGCATGGATTTAAGCATGCCTTTAGAAAAAGGCAGTAACGATGGGCGAGTTGATAGCGAGGACGACGGACGTGACGACGAAGGTGAACGTGTTGGCTGTCCAGGTAAAGCGCCGGGCGCAGTCGATCTTTCTGATAATTGTAGAACTTCCGGAGTAACAATCATCTGGCTCCACTCGTTTGTTACAAATGAGTCGAAACGCAGATCGAGTCCAGACAATTCGATAGATCAAATAGCAAGGGACAGGAAAAAAAAAGGTGGAAAATGGAGGCTATTGCTAGGCTATCGCTCGCTTGCATGTCGATGATCGCGAGGCTGGCAGAATACGTACTCACTGACACTCATCCATATGTTTTCCGTACAAACCGATATTGACAGGTAGCGCTGCATCGCATTCCCTTCCCCAGACAGCATTTATGGTACTATACTATGTGCTCGGTCGTGACTGGAGGTCATCAGCCGGTTCCAAGGTGCTCCCATCGGGGCCTTCGCTGTGGGGACGAGACTTGGCAGCTTGCTCCAAGTATGGTTTTGGGCCCCATCGAAGAAGGCCCATTGCCCCTCCCACTATTCCTCCGAGCCATATCGCCTGACGCGCTGTCCGCCACGGAAGCCGATCTAGGCAAGTCCCGTACAAAAAAAGCAATGACGGAGTAATAAGTGCCGTGGATTCTGACGGTCTGATTGAAGCGGAACAACTTACACACGAGCCCAAACATGCTTGCTGTCCCCACACCGGCTCCAAGTTCTCTCATTTCGGCCCACGGTTGTCCACATAGCTCCATCCCATCCTCGATCCCCACCCAAACCAGTGCGGTGGTTGCTACTCTCGCCCCGTGTAGCCCACCTTCCTGCAGTCCTGCAGCCATTCGCCGGTAGTTTTTGGTTTTATTGTAGAGATACCATCCTCGGACCGTCTTAGGTGGCCGATGCGCATTCTCAGCCAAAAACCGCAACGAGGCACGACGAGAGCCTCGAACAGCCCCAATCAGTGCACCCACCATAGCAGCTGAGACCGGGAGGTAGAAGTAGCGAGAGTGTAGAATCGGAGTCACGTCGTATGCATATGGCCCGTCAGAGGACACTTCGTCATTGGCGGACATCTTGAATGAACACCCGTAAAAATGTGTGATTCAACGAAAGAATACCAGGGTGGTGTAGGTGGTGTGGCCTCCGAAGATAGTTGGGTTCTGTGATGTGGTGGTCGAATGAGAGTCGCAATGGGTGACTGAAGAAGACTCGGACAAGAAAACCGGAGGATTGGATAAGAGACAACCGTTTGTGGTTGATCTTTGGAGTCCCCACGCGTTCGAACCTCTCGCCGGTTGTGGATGAGTTGGGCACAAAGAAAGGTATCTGCCAAATAGGCAGCGAAGTCATCTGTGTTACGCAACTGCACATCCATTCTATACACGATCGGTTGAACCAACAACACAACATTTAAATTGGCAGATGGATTAGGGCTACTACTCGAGTCTGGCGATCTAGAGTTTGGCCTTTACGCCTGCTTTCTGCAGGATAGCCGCCTCTTTCTTCCTGAGCTCTGCTTCCCGCTGATGCAAGCCTGGTGCCCGCTTGAGTTCCCTTTGACCCACTTGCTGGATGTGAACCTAGAGAGGGATGTAAGGCATAAGGTACAAGCCTAAAGTAGGCGCTCAACTTACTGCATCAGGTCCCTGAAAGAGGAAAATGTCAATATCGAATACCGAGTTGAAACGAGCAAGACGTACATCAGCCAACCGCAGTGTTCGCAGGCCAGCGTACGCGCTCGCTAGCTCTTGGTCTTGGCTGAGTCCTTCTGCCCCGAATGCCTGCATGGCACGATCGACGACTCTGCACGCCATTTCGGGAACCACGAACTAGGAAACAGTTACAGAGACTGAGCGCTGGTGTCTTCCATTGGTGAAAATGAACACACTTTGGCGATACCAATCTCCTTCAGAGCACCCTTAGCTTTGTAACGATCAATCTAACATGATTTATTATTTGCAGTTCAAATTTGTGTCAAAAAACTTGCCTGAAGAGCCGCACTGAGTACGAGCAGTCTCGCCGATTCAATCTCGGCTCGCGACTGGGCAATTTCAGCAACCACAGTGCCTAACAACCTAATTTCAATACATGGCTCTCTACAGGACTTGGCTACTCACCATGCTCGTAGAGGAATTTGCCGAATGTCTTGCGCGACGGATCAGTCACCCTCTGAATCATCAAGTCAAGGGCTCTTGAGGCTGCGCCGATAGAACGCATACAGTGATGGATGCGTCCAGGTCTGGTAAATTGGTTTGAAATCTGGGTAAAATGCGAAGGAAATCGTTACACACCCAAGGCGTCCTTGGATGATCTGCAAGAACATGAAGAGATGTTTTCAAGGACAAAGTAGTGGCCTACCTCAAATCCTCTGCCCCACCCGAGTACCAGGTTGCTCAAGGGAACTCTCACATTCTCATAGATAACCTCACAGTGACCTTCGGGTGCATCATCGTACCCAAAAACATGCATCGGGCGCACAATCCGAACACCAGGGGTATCTGTAGGAACGATGACGACGCTCTGTTGCTTGTATCCATTCGGGTTCTCCGGGTCACTCTTGCCCATCACAAGGTGTAATTTCGTGCGGGAATCACCGGCACCAGAAATCCACCTAAAGAGCGAAAGCCAAGTCGGCATCATGAGCGGCCGACGATGATATGACCAAGAAGATTAGCAACCATTTGTGTCCATTAATCACGATTTCATTCCCTTCCTGTCGAATGGAGGTTTTGATGTTGCGAGCATCCGAAGACGCCACTGCACATCGAATATGAGCAAAATGCAAGATGATGAGAATTCAATTTTGCTTGCCGAATCGCTCTGTCATTGCGAACGAAGAGCGAGTCTCCCCGTTCAGAAGCGGAGTAAGCCATTTCTTCTGCTGCTCGGGAGAGCCGTAGCGAGCGAGGACCTCTACACGGATTCGATAATTTAACGATTGCTGCTTGGCAAAAATTTGAAGCAAATACCCATATTTCCGGTGTCTGGAGCAGAACAATTGACCGCCTCAGACGCCATATGTCCCCCACGTCCGAGAACCTCCGCCATGACAGCGTACTGCCTTGGCGGTCAGCAACCATGGATTTAGCATGGAAGGGGCCTTACTTCAATATTTGATAGCGGGACACCATGCTGGGGGTAGTGTGCCTTGCTAAGGAAGAGGTTCCAGAGCCCGAGTTTGCGCGCTTTCACTTTCAATTCCTCCATAATGGGTACCACAACCTTCCACCGCTGCACCGGGTCCTTGGGTATCTGTTCATGGTAAAGTTTGGATGCGGGGTAAACCTCGTCCTATGTAATATGTCAGAGAGTCCCTGGCTCCCAAAAAAACGTATAGTTTACCTCGAGAAAGCGGATAAGTTTTGCGAGAACCTCCTTCCCGTAAGGGGTGAACTTGTCCTCAATCTTCAAAAGGTCTGTCAGATGCCATGTATACACGAACACGAGCACGAACTAGGTTCCAAGATCCTGCAGATGTCAGTTCGACGACTGGGTGGTTTGCCATGGTGTTCCGTAGGTGTGGTGTGAACTTCAGTGATACCCCACAAACTAATGCTGCCCGGTTATTCATGGTGCCGGAGCCATGACTGCTCCCGCACGATCAGGTCCAAGTTCACGCGTCAAGTCTTGTGATATAGCATGGTAATTATGGGTTGTACTTTGGAGAGGACGGCATCGACGAACAGAACCACAAGGAGGTAATGTACGTGCCAGAATTAGTGTGTTCGTACGCTGCCTAACGAGTAAAGCAACTACAGTAGCTCGGGTGAGTATGGTCGTCAGTAGTGAGTATGGATACAAGAATTGTGAGCGCAACGAGAAAACCCGAGAAAGTAGAGGGGGTATGCATAAGATGTTCAAGAAATACAACAGAAAAAGCATGGGCCTTGACCTGTGGCGAAGTTGTTTAAGATCGTGATCGTGGTGGAGACGGCTGTCCTTCGTGAGCCTCGGAGGAGGAGTCGCCAAAAGTGAACGGCAGTTCGGGATCAATTCCGAATGCGCCGGCATCGAATGATTGCCAGAGCGAATCCTGGTCACCTGGTGAGTATCCATTCGCATTATAATTTCGGATGTAATCAAGTCCCAAGAACGGAAGCCCAGGAGCACGGAACGAAGAAGTCGGTGGTGTTGTTGAGAGTTGGTTGTACCCGACATCCGACGAGCTGGCATACCATGATGGGTCTACGCCTGACCGCTGCTCGTATGTGGCATATGGTAACGAAGTTGGCTGTGACCCCGGACCATAGATGTCAATGGCACGGTGATCTCCCGATCCACCATCCCACTGATGGCTAGCTGCGGACGCAAGAGGGCTACGGTGCATCGCGTAGTCGTGGGTGGAGGGAACGTGTAGTGGCGAGAGGGGTGCGCCTGAATAATTGTACGGAGTAGCACCCATGAGTTGGGGGCTTCCATCCTGTTGCTGAGTGGCCTCCATGGCAGACATAGATGGAGAGGGTAAATCGATAGAAGCCGGGGAGCTACGCGGACTAGACTTTCCGCCCATCGACTGTGGGCTGGAAAAAACTCCGGAATATGTGGACAAGCTTGGTCCACCGACACCCTCACTCTCGTCATGTCCGCGCTTGCGGGATGTCGACCGGTTTCGCTGTGCTGTAACGACGAAGCATCAGTAAATGTCCTCGCCAAATGAATAACTTCCTTACAATCGACACGATATGGTGAAGCGACAGGGGGGCGGCGTGTCGAATTTGGGTCCCGTGAGCGACTGATTTTCCTAGGTTTCGTCTTGATCGGGCGATTGGCAGTAGGCGCCTGCCCAGAGGAAGAGACAAGGGATCGCCTGCGTTCCAGTGCTGATGGCGCGACCTGAGAGAGGGAAACACCCGCAGCTTGTCTATCGTCATTGCTGGCTCTCCTGATAGCATCGTCTGCTGTGCTGGTCAGCTCAGCAAGCAACTCCTTGCATTTGCGAGCGCCTGGCCAATGTCCTTCCCATGACTGTATGACTGGGAGACAGCTTCTGGCTTCGTCCATGGCAGTGATTGCAGCCTTCGGATCCGGGGAATGCATGGCATACAGCAGGATGATGACAGCGGAACTGAAGAGATGCTGAATGAAAAAGGCGAGGTGATGCGAGGGCGGTACGACATTGTTAATCGAAGGTGCGAGGCGGAGGCATGAACGTGCAGACGTGACTGCCCTTGCAGTGGAGTTTGGCACGACTGACTGGCCACGCTTGACCGGCAGGAAATTGCGGTGAAGCGTAGTGAGCACTGAATAGTAGTGGCTGCACAGTACGACCGTCATAGCCATATGCTTGTCGCTCGTGCTCGGGTTCCTGAAAGAGGGAGGTAATTCTTCAAACCACCTAGTGAGTTCCAGATCGAGGGTCTCAACGGAGCGGTGCAACTCCGCCCTCTTCTCCGGTTCCAAGGTTTCTTTGCAGACGTCGGCTGCGTAGACTTGGCGCAGGACCCGACCTGCGATCTGGTAAAGAGTCACGAGGGCTATGTTGCCCGACATCAGGGACGGAGGCTTTTGCGAGAGCTGAGCGCCTGTGAAGTACTCGGGTAACAATTCGTCATCGGCGTCCACAGGGAGTTCGACATCACAGTCCGCATCCTCAATGCCAAGAGGACGACCAAGCGCTAGTGCCAGCATGCGATCTAGACAGTATACGCCCCACCATATTTTCCGCCGGGTTTCTTTCTCGACGGATGATATGGATAGGCGGCGGGGTGAGCGCTGTAACATCGTTAACAATTGCTGGGGTTCCAAGAACTAAACCTTACATGCAAGCCCAAGTCCTGCGCACTACGCACCGCTTGTCCCACGAGGAGCCAAGCCTGCGGCAGGCAGTTGATCGAACATAGGAACGAGGACATGAGAATGAAACTTTGGACATGAGATACTTGGATCGATGCATGGCTGATGTAGTGGAGAATCAAGGCTCTGATAAAGCGTAAGCCACGACAGGTAAGCGGGACCAAGCATGGAATCTTACCTTTCATAATAGACCATCCCCATCCCACCATCGTCCTGGCGATCGCTTGTAAGGCGTGGGTCGTTAACCAAACGAGCAGCACAAGCAAAGATAGCGAAGATAACAGAGACAAAAGGTGCTTCCGCTTGGATGAAGGCTGTGTCACTCCTCTTTCCCATGAGACGCTTGTACCTGGCTATGAATGAGGGCTTATCGAGAATGGGCATTAAAAAGTGGAAGCGTTCGAAATATGCATCAATCTATCACGCAATCAGAATTAGCAGCAGATAGTATATCAGATAAATCATTACTTACCAGCTTATCACACAGGTCTTCGTCTGGATATTCAACTTCGTGTGCACTGGGGAGAGCACGTATCTTCCCGAAGAAGACCGATGCTGGGAAATATAGCTTATTTGCACTAGGGCCAGGCGCCAGGGGGTCTTCTTCCATGGGGGAAACACGGTGGAGAGGGTTCGTCGTGAGAGCACGGAAGGACTGAATCAGTGACATGGTGGAAGAGCCACCTATCCAACGAAGACCGCCATGCTCATCAAGAGCTAGTTGACCGAACGATTCGGAGACATCATCCTCCATCTTGACAGAAGTCGACTCGGGTGAAGAGCTGTCCTCCGTTCGTGCATCTGCAGCGGCCTTTGATGACATCGCCTGCAGTACTGCTGAGGCCGGAGGTAGAGCGGCCCCCTCGGCGTTGCCATGTGCCGAGGGTGACCCCTGCGTTGCGGAAACTCCCAATGATGGACCCAATTGCTCAAGCACGGGTGTGATTTGAGAGAACAATGATTCCATGTGGAGGAGACGAGCTTCGAGCTCTTGTACATAGCTGTGAGACAAGTGAGATGATGTGAAACAGGAGATGGGGCGAACTCACTGCCTGCTCAACGCCGCCCTGTCCTTGGTCTGGAGCCAGGTGCACTGCGATCCCGACGATTGGCACTGTGCGCATGTTGGTTCGCAGCCGTCACACTTAATTTTCTTTCGCCTGAGGGTGACTCGTCAGTTGCGGGTGAAACCGAGGAGAAAGCGGGTTGGGACGGACCTGCAGCTCTCGCATGCACGCCAGACTCTCCGACGCTGAAGTTGGATGGGTTTAGTGCCTACGTCTGGTGGGACAGAATCGTCCTCGATGCGTTTCTTCTTTGACTGGTGTGACATTGAATAGTAGTCGTTGTCGGTGTTGAAGTAGAGTTGAGGACGGACTTGTCCTTGTGAATAATGAATGTGGGGTCGGACAGTGTCCAGATATCGTCGGACAACTGTCGGGTCGGCCCGATTGGGGTACCATTGCTGACTAATCCAATCCATGACTAAAAAGCTGCACAGCCATCGACGTGTCAGCCTTTCCTCGAGCCGCAACCAGTACACACGATGCCGACGTACCGTGCTTGACCGTGTCCTGCTTGTGCAGTCCGTTGCACAGTAAAACGGGTGGAAAAGGTATGTGTGAGGCACACACAGTGGGTCTCCTCCTTCACCCTGTCTTTTATAAGAACAAACTTCGGAAATGAACGTCATTATTCCTGTGACCCGTTGGCACCTCCACCGTATCAGCATATGTCTTATTTTTTCCGGACACCCATGCACCCGATTCCGTTTGTCAGGCCCCAGTTGGCACATCATAGCCTCCAACTGAATACCTGGCCCACACCTCACCCCTTCCAAGCGAGTAGATGCATTGCCCGTTTGCCTGCTTGCTCTTCTCAAATTCTTGGGGTGCCAAGCAAGCTTCACCCCTCGATCGGTCAGTGGTCACCAAGAACGCGTCAGCCCGTCCCATTCCAGTAACCGTTACGCCACGTATGTTCTTCCGCGATGGAATCCGGCAACATACCTCGAATGCGGTCACATAATTTTGCTCCACCCCCATTATTAAGGGACCTGCTACCGCGGTGCTGCGCTATACAGTTGGTTTTTGTTCTAGCGCTGCTTGTCATACGGCAGCAATGGTTCCATGGAAACTTTTTTCATATCCAGACCGGAAGAAAATCCTCCCCGGACGCAAATTGTTCTTATTACCTCTCTATCTTGAGACCTATCGCACCTTTTGGGGCTCAGCTGATCTACCGCACGTGTAGAACAATGGAAGTCGAGCTTAGGATGGTAAAATATGGTAAATTGCTTTGTCGCCACCACCCTCGGGTCCAAATGCTCATTCCCTCTGGGAAATTTTGAGATCCTATCACGCTCACCAACTCCTGATCGCCAGGATCTTCCATTCGGTGACCTAACCGTGCTGAGTTCGAGAGCAATCCAGCCTAAACAGAACTCCCCTGCATCGCTCAAGACTTTTTGACTCAGTCAACCCGTAGGACCCCTGGAAACAGGGGACGCGGCGGTCCGTGTCAAGTAGGCCCAGAACACGGGCACCCCACCCAGGTGAAACGGGGACGTTTTGCAGTATCACCCAGAGAGCGTATCAGAAGCGTCTGATGGCAATCGCTCTCTGCTTATTTGGGAGTACGTCCATTCTCTGTCAACACTTCTCTACGCCCTCTGCTAAGCGTTAATCACACAGAACGCCTGCCCCGCCGGCGAACATCTTCGTTACCATCTACCAGTATGGTTGTGGGCATTTCCATTTTCATTAGTACCCCCACGATGCAAGACCTTTCTCCCGTCGACCCTGTTGCTGGCTGAAACCGTTCGAGCTTCGACACTCAGGTGAAGCCGACATGTAAGCATCCCAGATCATTGATACGGTACTGACTTTGGCTGGATGTTAATGACTCAGATTTACTGTACGTGCTGCATCTACTCATCACAGAACTAGACAGCTTTCCAAACTGTACTACGTTATTAGGCACTATCACCTCCACTACCTGGGGTTCCATCCGATCATCACATCACTTGAGCTCGTGCCTCAAACGCGTGGTAGACAATGTCGTCTAGCCAATTGCAGTACTTGTAACGAAACGGCCAGTCAGCACAGTTTGCCTTGCGGAAAGGGGTCGACTGGATTCAGACGAAGGTTCTTCGTCGTTCTTGTTCCTCGGTATTTTTGCCCAAGACAGCAGCTCCTCGGAGCCAGACAGAAATACTACGGCTAACCCCTGCCTCCATATGCTCGGTGACCTTCGGTGACGCATCGTTACCTATGGCGCATACTTGTGCCAAATTTGTGTTGGTCAGATCTCATTGGTGCACCTCTATCAATTGCTCAATCAGAGCGCTTTTGGGAATCTGCACAATAATCACCCGCTTTAGTCAAAAACCTTAATCTGCTTTCAAGCCTCGTCGTGATAGTTTCCTCGTGTGTGCTACTTCCTTGTGAACGAATATGGAGTTCCAGTGTCGACCAGATCCCAGATGATTGGTGAACCATGTGCTACAGACCCAGCCACATGAAGCTCCAAGAGCACATTCCATGCGAAACACATGTTCTCCACGCGTCACGCACCTCCGAGAGCTCGAATGAGACTAGTGCATACGGGATCTGCCGAGACACAAATAATCTGGGCGAACAACTGAGAGATTCTGTTGTCATTGCATGCCAAGGGAACGCTCATATCTATGAACTGAGGAATCGCTGAAGGTCGTCAGCCAAATGAAGGAGAGCATACGGGATCAATATTCCAGGATTAGGACTGAATGGGTGGTATTGTTCCGTTCTCGATTCAGAATCTCGGAAGCGAGGTCTTGCACGAGGCTCTGTCCTACAAAGAGAAAAGTGCTTCAGCGGAGGGCCTACAAAGGCAATTCTGTGATCCACCACTGTCGGTCCCGTAAGTACAATGATGCCCGTCACCAGGTTCACGTACTGAAATTGACGTCGAGGTCATGCGATACTTGGAAGATCAGAGCACGAGGTGAGATGATAAACAACGGCGATGCGGGTCCGAATGGCTCCAACCACCAGGGTCAGACGGCGCTGGGGAAGAGACTGGGATCCCACAAACAACCCATCGAATGAGGAGGGGCATCAATTGAGCGCTTTCGATTGAAGCCCCTGTCAAGGCGTTTACTAGGTTGTGTACCCTTGTTTGCCATTTTGAGTGGCGCCGTCGCTGTCGAGACAAACTCTCGTTCGCAGTTTATTACCTTGCAGGAACGCTTGCATGGCGGACACCGACGTGACACAGTCAGCACTGAATGGCAGCCCTGATCCTGTCATCGACGATGGCGAGGAGGCTGAGTCCAAGGTATTCCTGCTCCCTTCCAGTTCGCTTCATAATCCTCAAGACTCTCACAGGAAATTCAGCTGATGAAACAACGTGTAGAGGAGATGGAGCGGGAGGCAAAAAAGCTGCGCGAACTCCAAGCTGCAGCAGAGTCACAGAATTCTGCAGACGATTCTGAGACACATGGTGGTCCAATGGAAACTGACGAGGATAGGTCAGCTGCTGACAGTCGAAGTGTTTTCGTCGGTAACGTGAGCCCGGACATCTTGTGCAGCTCCGGTATCCTTTTTTTGACTGAAATTGTCCTCACCAGGTTGATTATGGCGCGACACCAGAGGAAATCCAGGGACACTTCCAGGCCTGCGGGACTATCAATCGAGTGACCATTCTCTGCGACAAATTCACGGGTCATCCCAAGGGGTAATTAACTTTATCTGGCTTCGCATCCATTCTGAAACAATCCTTTGCTTTCAGATTTGCTTATGTCGAGTTCGCCGAGCCAGATTTCATAGACGCAGCTTTGGCGATGGACAATTCATTATTCCGTGGACGACTAATAAAAGTAACCAAGGAATTCCATATTCGCAACCTGCAACCTAATTACAGAACAATCTTTTATAGGTAACAACAAAGCGCACTAATGTACCTGGCTTCAACCGAGGACGGGGTCGGGGGGCATACAGGGGTGGATTCAGAGGTGGGTACCGAGGGGGCAGCTACGGATACAGCCCCTATCGTGCTCGTGGCAGGTGAGCCAATGTTGGACGTTGGTCCCTCGAGGATTTTACTGATTACTGCACAGGGGGCGGGGACGCGGGTTTTAACCAAAGTTTAACTTCGCCGTTGCTATCTACGGCGTGATCCCTCTGACGTTGTCATATCCGTGTGCTCTCATGTGCATTCTGAGTGACTCTAACCGTACTAGTTTCGAGATTGTTTCTGTTATGTATTACTCGTGATCGCTTTTGAATTCTAAAGCTGTAGATAATGAACACGAGTGAAGAGTTTTCCAAGAGCTAAAGGGCTAATAGTATTCCTTGTTCGGTAGTTGCCGAAAACTTGGTCTTCAAACTCGTCCTGTCGCGTAGGCTACACCAAGTGCACAATATTCTTCACCATGTCTCTCAGAGCATGTAGACCGTTTGCAAGATTCATGTCCTCCAGCGCGGCCTCGACCAGCTATCCATTCTCTAAAACTGCCATCCTTCCATCTCCATTACCAATCCCTGCTGAGAAGCACCAAGGTCTCGCCAAAGGCAAAGGTCTCATGCCCTTTTTGCAGCAAGCGCTACCAGAACCCCAGAAACGAGAATGGCTCGCCACGTTGTTCTCTCGGAGACATCCCGACCGACTCCTTCCTGGGTCTGTGATCACCGTCACAACCGAACACGCCCCTGGTATATTCTCCGGAGTGCTCATTTCAGTCAGGAGGCGAGGACCGGACACGTCGTTTGTTGTACGCAACGTCGTGCAGCGGACTGGCATTGAAATGCAATTCTTTGTCAACTCTCCGCATTTGAAGAAGATCGAGATCAGACAGAAGGCAGGAGAGCGGAAAGCAAGCAAGATACGGAGAGCAAAGTTGTTTTTCCTTCGGGATGCGCCAGACAAGATGACGGAAGTATCAGGTGGAGTTGGGGTTTCTTCGAAGCCAAGCCCCAAGTCATCATGATTTCGTGAGTCTTTCGGAGACATTGGCGGTTAGTCTTGCATACTCAACAGGATTCCAGGGTTGCCATCGCTTCTGAGAGTGCATGGAGCTGGGATATAGACAATACTTTTATACTAGAGAACAGACCGTAGGGTATATGGTGTAGAAAGGCTTTTTAATCGACAAGCTCTACTGCCAGCCTGGAGCGTGCTAACTTGATTGAGTAAGGATTGACGCCCAGAGTGGTAAGTTACCAAATGAGGGACCGGTATTCCATGACCCGTCAGCGACTTTGCGGCCTATCCACCACACAGCAGACATCGAGCTGCCTCGCCGTGACCACCATGCCCCGCAAATCCCATTCGCTTCGCACTATCACGCTTTCCCCAAAACGTTCTTCTTCGCCTGGTCCACCGTCACCCACGTTCTCGGACGCAACCCACGCTTCTGCCATGAACTTTGGCATAGATGGCCCGGAGAAGATCATCACTCGGGCAAACCTCAAAGTAAGCTTGCAAGCTTACGACGAGGTGAGAATCCAATGCTGGTCCGCCATGCTATCATACAGGATCCCATGCTCATGTACCGCTCATAGCTCATGAGCTCCAGCGCAAATTACCGCGCAGCATTACTCCACATGTCGAAAGCCACCGCTGCATTCGCAGATTCGCTAGAGAAATGTTCAGGGTTTGTACAGCATGCTCATTTTGCGGAGGAAAAAAACCTGTCTGATTGCACCGCAGTTTGAAAGGCCCGTCATATGAGGCAGCCATCAGGCTTCAGGCAGCGTCGGGGCTACATCACCTCATCGGAAATCACTGGCACGTCTTGGTCCGCAGCGCTCCTCGTGGCCGTTATTGTCGGCTCTGACCTTCTGCACAGTCAGAATCACTCGATAAAACCTTCGAGAAGCCCCTGCGTCAGCACTTGGAAACTTATAAAACTATTGTACATGTGTGCTGTCTTTGGTTGATGCATAACTGTTCAATGAGCTCATTCATAATCCACAGGAACGCTCTGCATCATATGAGAAAACACTCCGAGAGAAAAGCGAAATCATCAGTCAGACTGAGATGAGCAACATGAACAAGAAGTCAAGGAGTATGTCTCTCTCCATTCCCTCGGAACTTTTTTTGACGTCTTCCAGACCTTCAGAGCTTCCGCGAAGCACTCACGGTTCTACAGCGCCAGGTCGATGACCTGGATAATTTGAAAGTGCAGCATTACCGGGAAATAATGGAGCACGAAGAAGAGGTCTGGAATGTGGTACAAGCAAAGGTGATGCAGTGATCACCGCGTCCAACATGACCTAACCCCTGCCCATATCTTAGGTTTGCGTTGCAGTACGCTCCACTATGGACGTGTTCGATAGGTTTACCGCAAAAGCGTGCGTAGAGTGGCCAATACGATGGCAAATTCTCTTCCATCTCATCTCCTTATTTCCATTAGTTCCGACCCCATTTTAGAACCAATGCTTCAATCCGTCCCAGATCCATTCGACTCGTATGGACCTCCCCAGGCAGAAGATCAAATATTCACCATTCTTCCACCCCTCTCCGTCATCGCTAACGCACCATCACCCTCTCCGAGTCCCCTCGGCAATTCACCTCCCACAAGCAGTTCGCCCCCTGACGTCAGCAATCACTCCTGGGCTCCTACCAACAACTTCTTCTCGAGCACGAATTCCGAATGGAGTAACCTCTCATCACCTTCCTCTACACCTCCGCGCTCTGCATCCCCCGCCGCGACCATCAAACGTCGTCAATCTCATCCCCCATCAACAAACCATCATTCGCGAAAGTCAGATTCGAAACTCCGCGGTTCCCTTTCCACCATCGACGAATCACATTCACGACACTCGAGCGAAAGCTCAGAAGCGGGTCGGTCTGAACTTAGACCACCCTCACCCCCCGACATCAATGGCGGCGCTCTATCGCCTCCAGAGCAAGAGGAGTGGAGTAACAATGGCTATGGCGAACCCCCTTATGCAGATGCATCACGCGGGGATGAAACGCCACGTCGTTCCTCACCATCGATCGCCACGTCACATCCACATATCCCCATCTATGACCAAAACTATGATCACGATCAAACACTGGAACATGGCCCCACCACAGATACACATTCGGATCGCACAACACACATGGATTCTAGCCGACCTGAACCAGCCTGATGCGGGATTCTCGCATCCCTCCTACTTTATTTTGACTCCTTCGGATTTATTGAGAGGATGGAGAGTGGTTAGCCTGCATTGAGTGGGGCATGTAATTTGATGATATGGTACGATACATGACGCGCGGTGCGGTCTAAGAGTTCTATGTAGGAAGCATCCTAACATGCTTAAGCGCTTATGACTTCATTTATGAATATGTTGAAGACCATATTGAGTCAACACGTCTTGCGCAACGGGTGCTGGACTCTTGAAGAGATGATCAGTTCCTGCGCCGGTTTTTGGAAAGGCGATGACATCTCGGATTGACTCCGTTTTGCAGAGAATGGACATCAATCGATCGAACCCTGTTTATCACGATCGTTGACATCCACGATTAGCCCCTGGGCGACAAATTCCAGACGTACCAAGCGCTATCCCACCGTGCGGCGGAGCACCGGACTTGAGGGCTTGCAAAAGGTGGTCAAATGTGGCCTTCTCGGATTCACTGAGCTAAAGTTCACGGCGTCAGGCCATGGAGGAGATCACAATTGACTCATCGAATCTCACCTGCAGGATGTGGGAAAATATGTGTTCTTGCATGGCTGCATCGTGCACCCTAACCGAACCCCCACCAATTTCGACCCCATTCAATACGAGGTCGTAATGTTGCCCTCGAACCTGGGTAGTCCAGAACACCGAGGAGTCATTTTATGCGCCACGGCCTTTGCCAAGAATACCGCACGAACCTGGTCAATGCGTCCGGCGTACATAGCCTCGATATCTTGCCACATCGGGGCTGTGAACGGGTGGTGGGTACTGCTCCATCGACCACGCGCCAGAAAGTCCTTGTCTGGATCTGACCTCGTGAAGAGCGGAAACTCTGTCACCCACAGAAAGTGTGGAGTTGTTGTAGGAACGTAATCCCCTGAAACCAGATGGAGCGATACGAAATCGGGTTATCGTTGGACGTACCAAGATTCCGTGCCGATTCAGCTATTCGTATCCGCACTCGACCCAATGCTGTGGATCCACCCTGTTTGCGTGAGAAAGAGGAAAAAGTGGATTGGAAGCCAAGCATACCTCAGGAACAGCACGTCGCCGTGAAAGATATACCGTATCACCCACATTGATTCTTAGCACGTTGTTCAGGGCAGCATGGTGCTCAGGACCTGGAACCGCAAGGGAATTAACCGCGTGCTCGCACAGCCACGTCAATTCGTTGCTGTCGGTGACTGAGATGCGAGTCTATGTATACAAGCGTGTGAACGACGAAATTAGTCAACTTCGATGGGGACTCACTACAGTAGGTTCGTCAACGACTTGAAACTCCTCGTTCGCGCGGAGAAAAGGCTGGTTCTCCGTGCGGCGGACGACCAGAACCTCTAATGTTTCACCGAGGTTTGCAACCGATAAATGATGGTGACCGGGAACACATGAGGTGACATCGCTAATCTATCAATCGAACACTCTTGAGTCAAAGGGCAAATAGAGTTGATGACTTTAGTACCTCCAGTGTAAAACGAGTGTCAGGTTTATCCGATCCGTACTAACAAACAATCAATATGATCAGATAAGCAATAGCAGATGAATTCCGCTAGCTTACACGTTTCATCGCTTCTTTGTAGGTCATAACTTTGAATGGGCGCGGGATTGAGACGGCCTCGACTTGGTTCCATACGGTTTCAATTAGTGACTCGATTACGGCGCGAACCTCGTGACCGCCAATGTGCCAGGTGTCAGTTTGAGAGTCTGGTGGTGGGCCCCAGGAAACGAATGCCATTTCCAGATCAAGTTGGGTAAACTCAGGCTGTCGGTCTTTGCGCCCGTCCTCATCTCGAAAACACTTGGCGAATTGAAAATATCTATCGACCGCTCCGGAGCAAACGAGCAGTTGCTTCGGTTGTTGAGGTGACTGTGGGAGGGAATAGAAAAGAGGGGTGTTGCTTGTGTTGCTTTGTGCGGCAGATTGACCAACCCTGCTTGGAACGAGGAATTCTCGCGCACCTTCAGGGGAAGATTTGAGCAAGAGCGGAGTCTCGACCTCGATGAAACCTAGGTGCCACAGGGATAAGTAAAGTCGAGGGTGGAGATCACCTCACACACCCTGGTTATGGAGTGAGTCTCGGATTACTCGGGAAACGTGGCTGCGTTTCCTGATATTGTTGGACAAAGCAGTTCTTCGGAGATCAAGATAGCGGAAGCGAGCCCTGAGCTCGTCGTTGACCTATTACGAAGAGGTAATTAATTTTGGTTGACAATCATGTGATGACAGTTACCAAGGTTTGGTCGTCTGAAGGGTAAAAGGGTAGATCACGCGAGGCAGGGTTGAGCACGGTGAAGGAGTCGACTTGAACCTCGATGTCTCCTGTCGCAGTCTTTGGGGGGTGTCAGGCACGAGATTGACAGAACAGATGTGGGAACTGACAGATCGTCTGTCTTTGTTGGGCCTCGTGCGCACATGGCCATCGATCAATACGGTCGATTCAAGGGGAACAGAGGATAGGGAAGAAAGGAGGGATGCATTGTCGCCGTTCCGACGGAGGACGAGCTGTGTGATTCCGGAAGCGTCTTTGATGGGGAAGAAGGAAAGTGCGTTCGAGACTTTGCTTGATTTGGCGAGAGGATGAGGTGGAACGAGGACGGAGTGCAGAAAAGGAAATTACCGTTCAGGGAGCAGCCAACCAGCGAGGACGACGCGAGTGCCCGCGTGTGCAGCAGTCAATTCGCCACAAGTATGTGTACGTCTGGGATATGGCGCTGTCAGAGAATGTTCAGTAGAAGATTCGCCGAGAACACACGTTGTTCCGCTGACCAGAGTGAGATTTCGAGTGAAAACAGCGAACGGAGAGACTGGTCTTGCCCACGTTTCGAATCATCGATCGCTGTCAGATTTTTGGATTTTTTTTTACTGCGGGGGACATTGCAAGCGGGACCTTGTAGTGTTACGTAATATATAGTGGGTGTATTTCGTCCGAAATTCCTCGTCACCCTTGGACAGTTGAGTAAATCATTAACTCCAGCTGGCCAAACGCTATGCTGGATCCCACACCGGGTCAACCTTCTCTTTCTTTCTCCGTCTCGCTTGTGTCTGACTGTCTGACACCGAGTACACGCGGTAATCATTTTCTATCCACTTAAAAGTCTCTCTACCTCTTCTCTTCCTTTCTTCGTCCCAATGTCTTTACAAGCTCTCCCAGTAGAACTCCTGCTCTCTGTCTCAGAGCATCTCCCTTCCAATGCTCTCGTCCCTCTTGCTCTCACTTGCTCTGCTCTCTGTCCCATCGCACAGCGCATCCTCTATCGTCATGTCTCTGCCTCTGCCTGGTCGCGAAATCTCTCCGTCGTGGTCTTGCTCGCAAAGAATCCCCACATCGCTCGCTACGTTCGGTCCTTTTATATCGCCATAGACACCATTTCCCCTGTCTTTCGCCCATTTTACTGCATGCTTGCAAAAGCAATTCTGAACATGTCCGAACTGCACTCTCTCGACCTGTTTGTCGACTCGAGCGTCAGTTGGGTCCTCCGTGGAGCCTGTGCCCGTGCCGCATACCCTAATCTTGTGCATTTCACTTGCACGTTTGCGTTCGACAACATCGTCGTCGATTTTCTCCAAAAGACGCCGTCACTCTTAGAGTTAGAGGTGGATTCCATTCCGACCATATTGACACGCAATTCACCCATTCCCTCCCTTCCGGAGTCATCTATGCCACATTTAGAGCAGTTCATCGGATCTTCACGCGTTGCCAGGCTAATCGTCCCAGGACGACCTGTCAAAAGCATCCATCTCAATGGGAACAGCGTGACGGAAGACGATATTCCTTGGCTGGCCCAGTCGAGCACCCCCGTGGTCGTCCTGGGAGCGGTGACAAATTCGCCCCCTGTGTCATTCTTACAGCTGCTCCATCGACATCTCCCGTACCTCGCATATTTGCGCGTAATGTCCACACAGAACATGTTCCAGGCTCCCACTGCTGTAAGTTGACCCGAGCAGCCGATTAGCATCGGAAACTGATCATGTGCACAGGAATTTTATGAGCAGGTGGCCAACGTGCTGGCGTCATTTTCGGAGTTGAACGCGTTCGAATTGTCTGGAATGCATTGGGGCTCGCAACGTAAGCGAGACGATGAAAGCAAGCGGGTTTGGCAGTCGTCTCCGCTGTCGAGCAGGACTCACCCGAGCGATGATTTGTTATTTGGGACAGATATCTTCCTCGCGTATTGATTACCCGTAGATGTTCGCGTTGCCTGCAGGAAACACCGGGGGTGGAGAGGACTAATGCTAACGTAAACCCTGTATTTCGCAAGTACACACGTCTAATGCTACACGAATCCCTTAGACCAATTCCTCTATAGCCCTATTAACGAAAGATACAGCATCATAACAAACCAAGGAACCCTCATCGAGATCAGAGATGGATAAATTTCTACCGCCGATGAAGCGTGCGGCGACGCCAACGTACTTGTTGCCACTGTGAGCGACCTCGAATTTGCGAAACTGCCAACCCCTGGCAGGTTCGCCATCGACGATGATTTTTTCTTCCAGAACGTCATACTGTATCCGACGAAAGTCGAAACCGAGACCGATACCGAGTGCTTTTGTGTAAGCTTCTTTGAGTGTCCAGACCCAGTAGAAGCGACGTAGTGCTTCTGACTCGGGTACGTCCGCGAGTACGATGGATTGTTCGAGGGGAGTGAGCTATCGACGGAGATCAGAGCAGGACGTATACTTCGCTGAGGACTCACCTGGCTAGATACGCTATCGACAAAGTCAGAAAAGGAAGTTCTTGGAGGAACTTTGAGCTGCATAACGTCGACTCCGATGTTGAATGCGGGGGGACCGAGGAAACCAGTTGCGAAAGCCATTGCGACGACACTTTCGTCGTGCGAAACATTGAAACCGAGTGGGGGATCTAGACCTGGGGTTGTCTGTGGAGTAGATGAGCGAGGATGAAACCGTATGTGGGATGACTGACGCAGTAGGGTTTTCCCGTGTCGGTTGTTGCAAAAGTCATTGCATCGCTCCTCACGCCTCGTTTTCGGAGGAGTACGCGAGGAAGAAGATTACCGATGAGTGAACCTGTTTGGGCGATGAGAGCGGGTCAGTGAGATGGTGGAGATGTGCATACGACATGCATCTTCTCTGCGATGAAATCTGGAAATTTTTTGTCTTGCAGATGTATCGATGAGTGGCAAGGCTGATTGGTAGAGCTGTTGAATTGCGATGAGTCTGATAGAGATCGCGAAGAGATAGAGTTGAGCGTACGTCGTCTGGAAAGTCAGTCTTGTCGTAGATGATCGTCCAAACCTGCATGTTCGCGATCAGACTAGCCGCCGGCACTCGGTTGGTTCCGATAAGACGGTCGACTTCTCCCCGAGGCCCCCACCACCGACGACGATGGGCCACGCAGAATTTGTCTCGCTTGGCATGTTTATCATCGATCAATTTGTATTCTCGGATCTCCGCGGCGTTGAGACTGGCAGGAAGATTCCCTCCCAGGAATGTCACCCGCTCGACGCCATCCGTCGCTCACGAGCCCTCACTGACTCTCACTCCTCTCATTAGATCGGGGGCGGGGGCACTTATGCCTCCATCGGGGCCCGGATCTGGTACGTCAATCTGTCTCGTCTTCGAATCCTTCTCGATTAGCTCACTCGCTCCAGGCTCAATCCAGCCAACCTCGGGATGATCGTCGACAAGGGAGTCGACTTTCCCGAACACATCTTGAACGATCTCCTCTCCTATGGACCTGACATGTGGCTCTTCCGTGAGCACTCTGATCGACACACCACCTATGGGCTCAATTCTTACCGAGGGGATTTCAGAAGGTCCCATCTCTTCTCCTGTCTCCCTATCCATGACGCTCATATATAACGTAGCTTCCAATACCTCACTCCACGAATCAGATTGACCCCGCGGGATTTACTTGGTACACGTCTTGCTCGACCGACCACGCTGCACCTCATATGCTCTCCGACCCGTGCGCTGGAAATCATTTCCGAGGTAAAAGACGTAGACGGTTGGAACCCAATCATGATATTCGAACCAATACCCGTCAGTCCTCTCGTTCGACCATGCCGCGTCCATTCACGGATGATCATCAGGATAGATGTGTTCCCGAGGAGCTACTCTCTCTCATCTCGGCGATGCCCTCCCTTGCAGTCTTGAGGTAGCTCACTTGTCCACGTTCCCCCGATGTCCGTGCATCCTCACCCTCGCAACATAGCCCAAACGCGGAAGAAGCTTTTGGTCTCCTTTCCATCACGTCTCCTGTCTCACGCGAATCAGTCCAAGCCGCGACAGTTCGCTTCCTTGACCTCGGAGTAGGTCCATCCGGAAATGGATCAGTCATCATACGAAGTGCTGCTCTCGGTGCTTGTATCGCTACTCGCGAAAAGGGTTGCAGCTGGGTCGACGCATTTTGGACGTATCAGGACGAGTCAAAGATTGTCGACGTTACCGGTATGCAATCAGTTCTTCATTTCCTCCGCTCTGTCACTATTCCTTCAAGGTGCCGGAAATAGCTTCCTAGGCGGTCTCGCTGCTGGACTGCTCTTAGCCAACAACGACGTATACCAAGGTGCATCTATTTCCAGCTACTCCCCTCCCTGCATCTTAACCCGTGTTGTAGCCGCGTTTTATGCATCTGTGTCTGCCTCATTTACCATCGAACAACATGGCTTGCCCAAAATGTTGTTAAACCCCGAGAGCGGTGAAGAAGAATGGAATGATGATTCCCCTCGGAGAAGGCTCGACACCTTACGCCTTCGTCGTTCGCAGAATAGAGAATAAAGATTACCAAGTAGTGTTCTTGTGTACAGTAGGTCAAAACAAGCCAAGTACAAACAGCATTCCTTCTCCTATTCCCTTACGTCGGCGGTTGAGGCTGTTGCTGTTGAGGTTGTGCGAATTTGGCACGGCTCAACGCAAATAGTTCCTCCTGTTTTGCTTGCAGTTCCTCCGGCGTGAGCCCTGAATCTTTGATCTTATCTGCCTTCTTTTCTCGATCCTGGGAATGCCATGAGTATATGTGTGGCGGGACTGCAACACTCCTACCTTTTGCTGCTGCTTATGATCTTTGAGGACATCCTCCACTTCCGAGGTGAAGGAGTCAAATCCAAGACGCTGCACAGAGTCGTTTGCGAATACACCGCGACAAAACCGTGAGGTATACACACCTTTAACGCGCCAATGATGTGCTCCGGTGCTATCGTCTTTTTCGACTCCTGCTCGCATATTTCATTTGCCTCTGACGAGATCAGATGAATAAACTCTGTTTACACGGAAATGAGTCTTGCTGAGACAATCGATAGTTGTGACATATGTTCACCTACACAGCACTCGATCACCAGATCTCGTGTGTCTTTTGCGCACGTCACCTCGTTGGGGAGTAGTTCTGTGAAATACAGAGTGGCGGGTCCGTGACAGCCACGGCACGTTACGACCCAGTATAATGAGCTTGCCAGCAACGCAACTCACCGCTAATCATCTTCGAGACCGTTGCCTTCGGCAGCGACAAATCGTCATCTGTAGAACCTGACCCTATATGACCCTCCCTGTCGGACATGGTTGTATGAAAGAGACTGTGAAAGCAACGGTTGAAGAAACACGGGGGTCGTAGTATGGCGTTGTACAGTTACTGCTCGCCCTGACTTTCCTGTTTTGGTGAATTCGAAGTCCGCACATAGATTCGACTCGACAAGGACAAGTCAATCCTCGCACATACATCCAAGATGTCTGCGGTAACACGTTT
>JBBPRJ010000008.1:0-34685 GCA_038092975.1 Chalciporus piperatoides | reverse complement strand
TAAATAATGTGGATATTGATGCCGCCTGGACGAGTTTTTGGAAAAGCTACTGATAGATGAATTTGGAGCCCGTCCCGACAGTTATCTTACCAGTAAGACTGAGGCAATTCCGAGGAGCAGCTTCATGTAGTCTGAGCTTCGTCTTCGTACTTTGCAAAGAGTCGAGGGGCTGTGTCGAGTATAGCGCCACGTGGCAGAGCCACCTCAGGCTGCATCAATCATTGACTTCTGTCAATCCGGATGTGACGGGACGGCATACAAGTGAGTCGGATGGTAAGCACGAAAAGGGCGAACTCACGATTTGTGTACATAGCAATATTGGCAGTGCCCAAGTGTGCCCGGAGTTCAATATTCAATCCCGGGATTGCAGCCATCCCTTCATCCAACGTTCAACATTCCACTTGAAATGACCTCGGAATGGAAAAGAGTTCTTTGGGAGAGGTATCCACACCCCGATAACTTCATACCACCAGAATCGTTCCTGTCAGCCTTGAGGCGAAACCGTCTGTGAAACCACATGTTTATGAAGTTGGTTGCTGACTCCAGATTTCAGCAAATTTCACGCCATACAGTTATTGGCCCATGGTCTTCCTCTGCTGCGCAATTACACAGCACCTTGGAGCTGTTTTCATTTTCCTCGCGGTCTTCGTGAGACTAAAGGACCGCTCACTCGATGCTCGTGTTTTACTGTGGGGTTCGGTGTCATGTTTTGTGCTTGGCTATCTACTATGGGAGATTCTCCGCTACTCCAATCGCGGGAATTCACCATCAAACCGTTCGTCGCGTAACGACCACTTTATCCTCCCACTGAAGCTTCTTCGTCAGGTTCGAAAGCATTGAAGTCGTCATTGCTAGTCTTTCTTATTCTCATGGGTCTGACACCTGTGCTGAGAACCTTGACGGCTGCGACTTCATCAGATTCCATATGGGCGCTGTCAGCTTGCCTTTTCCTTCTCAACACACTGCTGGCCGATTATAGCTGCATGAAACCCGGATCACACACTCAAGAAAGGTTTGTGACCAACTCTTTTGTGAACCGGTCCGTTTCTCACAGCCAACAGGCTAACATCCGTCTTATCCATGAACGCGGCGATGTCATCATCTGTTGTTCTTGCCTCACGTTTGCCTGACGACTTGTCAGTCTTTTCACTTGTTCTCTTTGCTGTGCAGCTATTTGCCCTGTTTCCGCTATTGCGTCATCGTTTTTTGGTAAGCGTCTGCATTCGCTCGTTGTAATAGACTAATGACGTGGAATGTATCCACAGGGCATCTCCACGGCTTTGCAATCTTTCGCGACGCTTTCGATTTCTGCAGCATCGCTCACCCTGGTTGCACCCTTGTCAGCGTCTGTGGCCATCATGATAGCTGGCATCTACGCGGCGGTGACATTTGTTGCCCCTGGGGTGCTTGTTTGGGCGCAAAAATACAAAAAGCATGTTATCTCAGTTACCTCTTCTTGCGGTTTGACCCTTGACATCTGATGCCCCAGTGAAATCAGAGGACCGTGGGATGTCGCCGTTCCAAGGCTGAACTAGATTTATCCATATTGATGGGAACATGATCGTCCCCACCTTCCACCAAAGGTTAGCCTGTGCATCAATGACACGTTCTTCATGTTAAATTTCCGCCCAGGCACCCTGTCCGCGGCCACGGACGCGATTGACTCGGGAAGGACTAGATCTTAAAGTGCAACTTGTTGACCGCCGATGTATCTCCGGTGGCAAAGAGCACAGATGCGGCATGCATACCGTGTACAGTGCAAATAATTTGTAGTTGTATTGCGGGTTCAAGGTATCATATTACATGCAAATATGCGACAGAGCATTAGAGAATAGACGAACATAGTAAGTAGTGTTAGTGAAACAGTGGCTTTAAGTCTGCGTCCAGTCAGAGAGCGAGAGTGCACAATAGAATACCATACTCAAGTTTGGTGGTTGTTCTGCCACCCCAAGTCAAATCATTGCATGTCAGGGTCATCGTGTAAACGCGGTCGTTTGGAGCCGGTAGCCACTCCCATCCCGATGCCTCTGGCCTCTAGGACCTCCATCGCCACCTTGGCTGCGCCCTCCGAAGACTTCTTTGTGCGTGTTCGGGTTCTCCGCAACGCACCAAATGCTTGCGCTTTGATCACTGCTAGGGTACCGGAAATAGGTGGGGCACCAGGAGAGGGTGATCGCGACTCCCTGTCAAGACCACGACGTGGTCGTAATTTTGGATGTTGTGAGTAAGAGTTTGACTCTCCTTCGCTGCTTCCTAGTTCGTGCTGGGAGCCATTATCGCTACCGGTAAAGTGTGGTATAGCGGGTAGTAGGGGGCGCTCCGGCCCCGAATTGGCTCGCCTGGGACCGATTCTGTAGCGGACGCCATCGGTTCCAGCGCTGGGTAGTGAGATATCCGCCGTACCCCCGTGAAGCGTCACTTCAGGGCCGTGGGCACTTGAGTGTCTGCGATAGTCAAATTCTGGCCGCTCTGGGGGGAGTGGAGTTTCTGGGGGGAAAGTAAATTGGAAAGGTGACGTCAATGACGTGGTGGACGAGGATGGTGGCGTAGACGTAGACGGTGATATCGATCGGCTACCAGGGAAAAGGTAAGGGGTTGTCTCCAAGTGGTTTAAAGGTCCTTTCTGTTCATCCACGAAGGAGCGATTTACATACATATCGGGCGACGTCAACGTGGGGGACCCTAGGAGATGAGGTCAGGCATGATAAGATTGACCGTGAGACTGAACCCACCACTAGATGAGGACGTTTGAGGAACATTTTGGGCCCATGCCGTATCGCGGTTTATCGTTTGGACGGGGTAAGGGTACTGGCCAAACTTTGATACACGATTACCTCCCAGTTGTGGAGTTCCGGCAGTAGGGAGGCGATCGTTGTCAATTCCTACGTACGACAGAGATGGGGACTGTGTTGGATAGCTGTGGTTCGGAGCAGGGCCGTATGCACCATTGCACATGGAAGCGTCGTCACTCGGCTGGTAAGCCATACCGTCGTCACTGTAGTGACTGCCATGCGATGTGGGCAGGCGGTTGGGCATGAGATTGGAGGGCGTGTGCGGGGTGAACGATGATGGCATGGGCGGCAAGTCGTCCACCTCGGGCGCCTGACCTGTCTTCCGAGCTTGCCAGAGTGCTCTCCAGAATTTTTCGCGTTCGCGCAACTCATGTTTAAGGCGGGCATTGTCCTGCCTAAGCTCACCAGCCTCCTGACGTGCCTCGCGGCAAGAGTCTTGTAGCTGGAGGACGACGGATTCGAGAGATGTGACTGGTGCAGGCGATCAGTTTGGGACGGAGAGGGAAAGGGGGGACTGACCTGTTTCTTCGAGGGTCGCGATGTAATTGGCGCGCCTAAATATAAGATGCGATCAGAGACACAGGGGAGGGGATGGAGAGGTTGAGATCACCTCTGGCGGAAGGCAGCCTGTGCGTCCGCGTTTTTCTTTTTGCGAAGGGCGATTTCGGACATGCGGGAGACGGAATCGTCGATATCTAACTTGCAGTCGGACTTGTCGTCTGGGGGGGAATAGCAAGCTTCGAGCTTGTTCGGCATGGGAGGTGAGGGAGAACGAGAGGAGGGATTGAGCGACGGACTGGGGCGACGGAGGAGGTTTAAAATGGCATGGAAAAAAAGAATTCGAATCAAGGGCACGAGGAGAGGGCCGCGGTGTGATCCAGTTAAGCGAGCGCATTTACAATCCAGTCCCAGTCCGTCCAGCGTGGCAGCTCACCCTCCCGGACCAAGCACAACAATTTGGTACCACAAAAAGATACTATAAAATATACCGTAAAACATCAATTCCCTGATCACATCTGCTCCAAAACATGGCCGCGATCTAGAGTTACTTGCCATCCAGGAGCTCCCTGTTCACGCTGACCCTGTCCTGGCGCGTGCTCGTGATGTGGATCTGCATTCATTCCCAAACAGCCAATGCACCCCCACCCTGCCCACAGCTTCCAGGAACCAGCCCGATGAATCTTGTCCGCTGATTGCGATCACCAAGCCTGTCGTCGTGTTCATGTCCCTAGGCGTCCTATGACTGTCACAGAGCCGCTTGTTCTAACCACTTCCCCTGCACACTTCCTGTTCTGTTCACACCGCAATGTCCGGGAAGCTCATCAACGCGCTAGTGCGGACCCATAACCCTAAAAAGGCACATCAGCTGCTCTCCTGCCTGATTCTTCGGCCCTCGTTGTCAACTTGGACACGCCCGTAAATCATGAACCCAAGATAAACAGACAACGAGGCAGCGACGCTCACCCACGGTCCGAGATCACTTCCGTTATGGTCATGTCCCGACCACCTCCATCTCAACTTCTTCTTCCCCTTCCAGCTCTTCCCCTTCCATATCGAGAACCTCCATCGTCGTCCCATCCCCGTCTAGGATACAAACTACTCTGCGTCCTACTCTCCCGTTCACCGCCAGCGAAACTGATCCGTTTCTACACGCTGACAGTCGGCGGTATTTTGTGATCGGAATCGGACTGCACGGAAGCTAAGTCATGCCGTCAGTAAAAACACCGCACTCAACAAGGTCTCGACAAAAACATGGCAGTAACATGAGACTTACATGCCCCTCCTTCCATCTCTGCACCACGCTTGCCATCATATCTTTTCGGGCGGGACCGCTTACGTATCTTTCTGATTGGAGTTTATGGTACCCTAGAGTTTGGTAGTTTACCGTACCGACGAACATCGAGCCTAAGATATAATTCCGATTAATCCACACAAATGCGTGTCAGCCGGACCATGCATTACTTACCCTGAGTGTCCTTCGCTCGATAGACGAGAACCAGCGTCTCATCGTCAAAAAAGTCCGCGTCCAGTATGTCGAGGCCAATGTTTCCGTCGTCACCATGCTCACTCACGGAACACTCAAAAAGAGTAACTTGAATGTCCTCGTGAACCCCCGCCACATATTGACCGTACGGCATTCGGCTCAAACACACTATTTTGTATACATTGAGTTTCCGAAACGCGACGAAACGAGGTTGCTCACAGAGCGCTTGGCCTTCCGAACTCATATGGACGGCAAGATACTGCAAGTGTTGATCGAGCTATAGGGAGTTCGAGTCAATATCACCCCACCGCGAAGCACATGCCGTTTACCTCGTTTTGATTTCTGACCACTCTCTGACGAATGAATTGACATGCACCCTTTGTGGCAGCCGAGCTCGCCTGTAGCGGCTGGATAAGAATGGCTCCACCATCAAGCGACACAGTGGCGGATCGAGCAGCAGCTTGAGAAGCTTCTGCAAAGACCCGCTGACAACGGGAAGCTATATCCTGTATGAGTGCGTCCAGATTCTTATGAAGATGTGAAAAATCAGTCGACGGGACATTCTGAAACAAACATTAGACCTCGTTTACGGGATGTGAATATCTATTTTAGCAGAAACCTACCGGCTGCCATGCAGTCTGCGACGGATCTTGCAATGCGGCAAAGGCCAATTGGAGCGCCTCGTCAAGCGCTTTACCGGAACTTGGTGGAGGTCGGAAGTATGAAATATCTCCAGGATTGAATTGGGGAGAGGATCCCGTAAACCAGTCGTCAATCTGACTGGACATGAGTCCGGATATTAGATAGCTGTTTACTTCGAGGATGTCATGATCTGGATTGTTGTGAGACTCCGCGCTGGGATTCGCTACAACGGTCTCTAAAACGGCAACTCAGAAAGGGGGCTGGTTGTAAAGCAGACAAAAGTCGTACGGACCGTGACGAATGAAAGACAGGAACTGCTTGAAGGCCCGAAGTTCTTTCCTCGCGGCATCTGCCAGCCAAGAAGAAATGAATATGGCCCGCCCAACCATTTTCAAGCAGGAATCCACATCATTCACATTGAGACCAAATAAAAGGAAGTGTGACCTGATTTGGTAGTTGAAGTTCTCCGCGTCATTGGCTGAAAGTCACTCACATGTGTGACCACCCACGGATTTCATCCAGGATGATGTACAGCCTCTGGAAGGCAGGAATGATACGCGCGGTTGAATAATCGCGCATTTTGATTAGTGACTCCGTCACTGACGAGTCCCACTTCTGGAGAGTCTGAAAGGGGTGTGAGATCAGATAGGGATGTTGTGGACAAACCCACTCTTTCACTGCTCTGTTCACTGCTCGTTATGAAATCCACGAGTCCCTCAGATCCAGACCCCGTCACAAGTAATGTCGTGAGGTCCAGGATAACGTTGGGGCTTTGGTCTGTGCGAACGCATCAGGACCGTCAGAGTAGTGAAGAAGCAGGGCAAAAGACCTACGGCCATATTGTTCCCTGAGTCTCTTCTCCAGGGCTTGTACCCATTTAACTCCAATGTCCCTTGCGCCCGTGAAAGAGTCCGATCCGAACCAGCTCTCTCGAATCTCGTTAAAGACTCGCATGATATACCATGTTAGCTCCCGAGCAGCGGATGAGAGGCGGGCGAAATCGCGGACTTTGGGGGTTGCAAGCAGCGGAATGTCGACAACAAGAGGTTGCACTCCCGTGGACAATAAATCAGAGTCAAGACCCTGGGGATGAAGGAAGATCAATGGTTTGGAAGGGTGTTTGAATAACGTTGAAGACGGCGATCCCTCAGGGAGAGTCACTGAGCCAAGAAAATAGCATCCATCCAAAAAAATGTGAAGAACACCGCCTTCGTCAATCAGAGCGAGTAGACTATCTTCCTCGCGAGTTTGTGAGGGAGTCTTTCTTTCCTCCGTTTTATCATGAGTGCCATGAGTCGGCATCGAGAGAGCAATAGAAGCATCATCCGAAGATGCGGCCAGGGATGGCCACTGGTTGATGATCGTCGGAATTGAGTGTTCTGAAACAACGCGGGTCTGTGTACCTTGGAAAGCAAATAGGTCGGTTGCGCTGAAAGGGAGGTCAAGGAAGTCTCACACATCAGAGGAGTTGACGGACGTCACGTTTCCATTACTCTCTTTGATATGGTCAAGTAAGGGGAGCATTTTCAAAATAGATAACGCTGAGCCAGTCTACCAACTTGTCTGAGTCTACGGTTTCTGGGTCGAGAGAGACTTACCTTGACGCCATCCCGCTTGAATATATCGGGGATGATGCCACTTGATGGCGACTGGTGACCAGCAATCCACCAGACGCCAGTGATACGTCGGGGCGCCTGAGATGTAGCAAGAGGCATAAATAGACAACGTTCGACGCGTCCGTCTTGAACGGAATGAAGAGTGATGTGTGCAGAATCGCGAACCACGGCGATAGTCTGCCCTGGAATAATAATGAGCTCTGCACCAGAACGAAGGGGAAGCTGTACCATTTGGACTCCAAACCAAACCAGCAACTGTAGCTGAGGGGTCGTCTCCCCCAACATCTATTTCCCACTTCCTTGCACCTTGTAGCTTCCAAAGGCTCAGTTTGTCATGTCCGCCAAGCCGTGATATCAGAACGATTAAATCCTTGTCTGGACAACACGCTGAAGAAAGCAACCGACACGGCGAGGGCAACCGGAGGGTAGCGAGCGATGCAAACGCGTTGGTTTCCATCGAGGAGCGAAATCGAGATAGCTAGAGAGATTCAGCGCTTTGTGATGGAAGAACGTGAATTCATCAAGGTAGAATGATAGCCTGTTCGCGGGTCAAGACAAAGGTTCGCGCCACGCGAAAAGGTGCTTCCCACAACTACTTCACCTGCCAAAACGGAACAAACATATGTCAGCAGCTGGGCCCGCTGGAGATCTATGGCACTATGGATACCGCCCTGGGTACGATACATTGTACTATCGTTTAGCCCCCTTCCGTTTTCCCATTCCACCGATGGCATCGCCCTTTTTCGCTCTGATACCTTCACCATGTGCCCTCTTCACAGACAAATCCTGCTCAAATGCGCTCGTCGTTCGTGTTCGACCAGCGGGCTTTTGGCGTTGCTCCGGTTGTGGTTTGTTCAGGACCAATATCTTCCCTGGTCTCGCCGCCTTCTTCGCTGAGCGGATAGCCGCATTGAGACCTGCGTTATCCCCATGCTCTTTATCCGCCTCCATTGCCATTTTGCGTCGCTTCGCCCTACGGGTCAGACCCGCGTACTTGTCCCTTTTTGGCTACAAGCACCATTGTATCACTAGGGAGTCTATATTCGAAAACTCTGTACTGACTTTGGAAGTGTCTTCAGATGCGGCTTTCTTCGATGATGATGCAGGCCGAGCACCTTGTTCATGCTGCCGCTTATTTATGGCTATACAAAAGAAATACATGACAGTGGTTAGTGCATTCTCTGCCATGGATTCGAATGTCGAACCTGCAGCCTTCATTTTCTCCTTCTCGGTCTGGAACCAAGTCCTCGCAGGTCTAGAGAAGATTTCCGCCTTATGGTCGACCATGTTTTGACCCTTTTTGAGTTCCATCTCGGCCTGTCGCATCTAAAAAGCTCGGATCAGAAAATGTTTGGGATGCTACGAAAACGGATATACCTGTTTTTCTTCCTTTTCTTCCTGGAGGATTGCAGTAACTTCAGTTTTCAAGGCCTCCACCTTCTTAGCCCATCTGGTGAGTACGTCTGGTGGAATCACTCGATGTCTGATATTGTCTTCTCCGTTGCTGTGCTTGATCGCAGCCTTTAGCATTTTACGGTCACCCTCTCCAACAAGAGTTATCGAACTGCGCAGATCAGCAAAACGTCCCGCAGCACATGTGAAGCCACACCCACCGACCAGATTTGCCTGCTCTGGCTGTCCGACCAACGCGGTGGAGATACTGCGCCAGCTGGTTGGGCATGTCGTAATTAATGACAGTCTCGATGCCTTTGATATCGAGCCCACGGGAAGCAAGGTCTGTTGCCATAAGAAAATCAGCGTGTCCATCGCGGAATTGGCTAAGCGCTCTGAGCCGCTGGGAGATTGTCAGTCACTTTGGCAGGAAGACGCGTAAGAAACATGCCTGTTCTTGGGAGAGATCGCCGTGTAGCTCTTCGGCCTTCATGCCAAGAAGACCAAAGACTATACGTATTTGGTGTGCAAGTTTCTTGCTGCGGAAGAAAACGAGGACGCCCTGTTTAAACGTCCTTTTGCAGAGGGAAACTAGCAAGGAGGTGCGGTCTACGTCTTTCTCGGCGCGAACTCGTACAAACTCTTGAATGAGACCTTTCGCGGTGGTGCGCTTTGGATCGACGAACAGACGGACAGGTTTGTTCAGCGACATCTTGACCAACTCGTCGATGGAATCTGTCATAGTAGCAGAAAAAAGCATCGTTTGACGAGACACGGGACAGGCATTGATGATTTCACCGAGCTCGTCCGCAAAGCCTTCCGAAAGCATACGATCAGCTTCATCCAGAACAAGAACGTCAAGAGCGTCAAGCGTGAATGAAGGTGAATTTCGAAGATGATCGATAAGCCTGCCAGGCGTTGCTATCACGATATCTGGACACGTCCGCAAGGTTGCTTCCTGGGACTTCAGGGAGAGACCACCTGAAAGACATTGGTGAGTGAAATAGCAGAAAATAAACTGCCACCTCACCAGCTACCAAACAAAACCTGATGTCTGTGTAAGCGGCCAACTTGGAGCCAACTTCGAAGCATTGCACTGCAAGTTCTCTCGTAGGGACAAGGATTAGGCACCTCGTCGCAGCCGCATGTTTGCCTTTCTCTCGATATAAGAGACGCTCCAGCAAAGGAATGGTGAACGCTGCCGTCTTTCCTGAGCCTGTTACAGCATTCCCTACGACATCCTTGCCTAAAAGAGCAACAGGGATGGTCGCGGCTTGTATCGGTGTGGGCGAGACGAATCCGAGAGTGTTGAGAGCTTTTTGGATCGGGCGTGATAGATTCAATGTTAAAAAGGAGGTATGGGTATCCTGCTGGACTTCTGAGGCGAAAAAGGCTGCTTTGCGGTCCTTTTCAGCCTGAGTCTCGGCCTCTGAGCTTTCTGAGGAATCGCTTTCCCCTTCGCTGACAGATCGTTCCTCTGAATCAGAGTGTTCTGTGGATCCAGCGGATTCCTCGTCGGATGTTGCCAACAGGTCAGCCTCGTCTTCATCATTAGAAAGTTCCGCTTGCTGATAACTGCTCGCGACACTAGAACCTTCAGCTTCGCTCTCCACTTCACTTTCTTCATCGTCTTCGTCACCTCGTTTGCGTTTGGCACTAGCTTCCTTTAGTTTTCGTCTTTGAATTATTTCGTCTATGGACACTGGATCCTACGTCAAAGTCAACAACGCAAAGATCGGATATCAACATGAAGACGGCACGAACCGGCTTTGCGATTTTTTTCACAACGTCTTGCAGTTGATCAGCCTGAAGCAAGTCCGTATAAGGATCCTCCGACAAGTCAAAGTGAAAGTCAGGATTCATGCGATCCTCTTGCACTTCGTTGTTGATACTTTTGCCCCTTTTACGTTCCCGTTTTTCGTCGTCAGAATCTATCGTCATGATGAAGTCCATGGTGGAAAATGAAGTAGGGTGAGCGACTGCAATTTCAACAAGGCGAGTGCATACAGTACAATCACTACGCCCCAAGTGCTCATACTTCCAAATAGGGCCAAATATGATAACTTGACCTTTGACTCAGTCGCACGTCTGAGATTCCGTGTCAAGATGACGAACGAGCAAGACTTCCCCCTACCACCTGAACTGGACAGTCTTTCCACATTCATTGACGCTCACATCGAGTCCCTCGCAGGACCTAGCGACGAACTGCATACTATCGCGCTATGTGCAACGAAACACATCTTCGATTGGGGTGAGCACAACTCTATCGGACATTCGTTGAAATCTGATAGTCTTTTTGGACAGCGGTGAAGACAGAGATGTCTTCGAAGCCTTATTTGGAGGCTTTATTGTCTGCACTTACGGAGACAGCGCCACCGCAAACGAGGTCCCAAGCACGTAGCTCGAGACAAAAATGCGGCCCAAGCCCAGAAGACAAACCCCCCAAGAAACTCATCGTTCAGGGGACGCCACTCCCATCCCTTTTCATCGACGGCATGAACAGTGAACAAATATGGCAACAGCTGGATCTAAGGGCAGCTCGCGTATGTGAGAACTTGCAGGCGTTGCAGGGTGAAGACAAAGATGTCAATCCGGAAGGGGAGGATAGCGATAACGACGAAGACGACGAGGCTGAAGAGATGGATGTAGATGATGAGGGCGAATCGGAAGAAGAGCCAGACGATGGGGAAGAGAACGATGGCTCGAGTGTCGAGGAAGGGGAAGAAGGCGTTGTTGACCTCCGACAAGAAGTATACGAACACGCGGAGCCGCCAATCTCCATGCTAGACATCGTTAGCGGGAAGCGCAAGACGAAGTCCCATCCACAGGGGCAATCTGAGCTGGATGATGATTTCTTCGATCTCGCAGCTTTCAACGCTGAAACGGATGAAGCAGAGGCAAAGCAGATGTCTAGGAGAGAACAAGAATTTGCCTCCGGCGAAGACACTGGGGAGGAATCCGAGATGGATTTCTTTGACCCGGTAGATGGATTAGAAGGTGATGAAGATGGTTTGGACGGTGGCGGCGGAGGTAAGGAATGCCTTCAAATATCAACCGCATCCGTGTCTAAAGCTCCTGCAGCACTCTTATATAGAGACTTTTTCGACCCACCGCGGTTATCGAAGGACGGAAACCACAATAGGTCAAAGACATCTAAAGTCCGATTTCACGGGCAGGTTTCAGTCAAGAAAATAAAGGCGGTGGGCAGAGGAAAGCCTGTCACTTCCATGGATGAAGACGACAGCGACTCTGACGAAGAAGATGACGACGATAGTTAGCGGTTTCCCAATAGCAGCTAAAAGGACTGGCGTCGATCTTGGAGAAGGACTTGCTCCAGCATCTAGTAGATGGCAGCGAGTAGACCTTGAGATTCTGTGATCGTGCTACATAGTCCAGTATACCTCCTTTCTGTTGGCGATCTGAGAGTTGGTAGTGAATGAATGAATGAATGAATGAGTACAGCGTCGTATCACGTGATGTCAGGATATAGCCCGCAACCACAGCCTTTCCGCATCTCTTCTTCTCACTCTCTGTATTTCACGTCTTTCAGCATGTCCTTTCTCAAGCGCAAGGATAAATCTCTGATCCCCCCAGTTCAATCCGAACTTGCGCCACCCTCTCGCAGCTCAACGCGTACCACCTCACCGCTTCCAAGCTACCGCTCCAACGCAAGTACATATGTTCCCTCAAGAGATGGGCCAGATACATACAATACCATGGCAAAGTCAAAGTCCCAGGATCAATATGACGACTACGTTTCTCCCACCAACAGTTCCGGCGACGCTCAACTCCAGCTGGACCGTGCCCGCGGGGAGTTGTTTTCTGGATACAAACCAGAGAAAGCAGGATCCGGCCGTTTCTTGGATGGGCCAGGGATCGGAAGAGAACCTCCTCCTGGTGAGGAGAACGACGAAGACGTGGAGGGTATTAAGCAACAAACAAGATTCCTCAAGCAAGATAGCGTTAATTCTACTAGAAATGCCCTCCGAATGGCTCGGGAAGCCGAGGAAACAGCCAGAGGGACAATGGGCCGTCTCGCTGACCAATCTGGTGCGGCTGATTGGTTGCGATGCTATTTGGCTGATAATCACGTCCGCCTGTAGAGAAATTGGCAAACACGGAACGTCACCTCGATGTGTCCAAATCTCATACCTTGCGGGCGGAAGACCAAATTGATGAGCTCAAGAAGCTCAATAGATCAATTTTCCGTCCGGCCATAACTTTCAATAAGGAGGCCAAACGCGCTGCTCAAGAGGCCAAGATACAGCAGCGTTACGAGGATGACCGGCGCGAGCGCGAAAAGGCAATGATGGACATCAGAGAGACCCATAATCGTCTCGGTCAGGCAGCCTACGGGGAGCAGGATGACGAGGAGGGACTTCAGACTAGTTCGGGTGGATCTGGCAGGTTCCGTACTGCAGAACAACTCACAGCCAGGAAGGACCAACGGAAGCGCTTCCAGTTTGAAGCGGGAGCGTCGGACGACGAGCTCGAGGATGAGTTGGATGACAACCTCGACGAAATCTCCAGAATCACAAAGAGTTTGAAAGCACTTGGGACAACGATGGGACAAGAGCTTGATGCTCAGAACACGCGTCTTGATGCCATTGGAGACAAAACTGTGTCCCTTGACAATGGCGTCTTCAAACAGACTCAAAGGGTATGTTTCAATGAGGTTCTTCACGTCACGAAACTGACGTCTTCTCCAGCTCAAAAGAATCAAGTAACCACTCTCAGGGTTTCACTTTGGTGCACTTTTGCCGTGGATATGCAAGGACTAGATACCCTGCGCTAGCCAGACTATGTTAATTGACTATGATTCGGATGGAAATCTGTATGTATTGCATTCTCGGTCATCGGTGATCAGTACGATGTTTGCAACCGCGAGAGCCTGCTGCGCTTGAGGTTGCATAGCTTATTGGCGTTGAAGCTATCGCGTCGCGGCCAGTACATTTGGAACCTGCTCTGGCCAACCAATTCGGTGGATCGGGACACTCAAACACTAAATCAGGGACGGTCATCAGGTTAATGTGAGATGCAATTGCCAAGCCAATGTACGTCCCTGCAAAAAATCCTTATAGCCTGAGCACGGTACCCGAGCCTTTCTTCCTTTTCACTCCCAACGTTTCATTAGATCTAACCTACAGCTACGCTCTTTGATTGTACAATGCGCTCATTTTGTCTACTGTCTTTTGTTCTAAGTCTCTTCCTGCTGTCCTGCGCTCCAACTTTAGCTCAGCCCCCAACGCATTCACGAGAGCAGCCTCGTGCTCGGCATCGAAGGACCACTCCCTTGCGCAACTTAACCGATACAGCGCATAAAAGGGATCCAAACGCAGCCTTTACTTACTTCGTCGATGGACAGTGAGTTGAACTCACCCCTGCGCGCTGACATGGTTGTCTGAACTTGTCCATCCACAGAGGTGCATGTGGCGCTACAAACGGTCCGAATGATTTTGTACGCGTTAGATAGTATGTTGTCTGTCCTCTTATCACTTACCGATTGCTTTCACAGATTGTCGCTTTGAATTCGGCTGTAAGCTGCCGCTGGCTACTTGATCGTGCTTGAACTGATTTTCGCAGGAATATGGTGGTGGTTCTCATTGCTTTGAGATGATTACCATCATCATCGACGGAAAAACGGCACAGGCCCAGATAACAGACGAGGCAAGTCGCTCACATGACAGATTGACCTAGCTAAACTCATGTCGTCACGCGTCTCCAGTGTCCCGGTTGCTCGCCGGGTGGCTTAGACTTTAGTCAAGGTCTCTTCCAGTATTTTGCACCCCTCAGCCAGGGCGAATTATATGGTGCATGGTACTACAACAACGACCTGCCCACCTCAACGTCGGCGCCGCCCCCTCCACCAACGACCACGAGCTCCACTTCCACTTGGACCCCGCCACCCACCACAACTTCGACAAGCTCAACATTGAGCGTGGCTTCGTCGACGACCACTTCTAGTCCATCTCCCACATCAACCACGCCTACTGTTCCTACGAGCACACCCCAGGATCCACAAATAATTCTGCAAGTTAATCTTGCTTTACTGGAGCTCGGGTCACTGCTTCAGGCTTCGCTCATGCTGTAGATTTTGTTACACGTTGATTACATGCATTTTTTTTGGTGGATATCTTGTTTGGGTTATTGTATTCATGGCCATATTGTTCGCCATCGATACGGGCTAATTATTCATGCATGATGGCTGCCTGAACAATTCGCAAGAAGGTATCACTGCCTTTGTCACTTAACTCTCCCTTCTTTCCTGACTTCCACAAGAAGTAGAGGCCCCTGATGCTATCCGTCAGCGCTCTGTCCTCTGCTTCATGGTGGGGGGGTAGGAGTGGTCGTCCGTTAACCTTGACTGCCACTTGAGACGCAGCTACTGCTTCAGGGTGTCCATCGGGTGGTAGCGGTGTGACCAAATCGGAGTCACCAGTGGTTAGGTCGGAAGAGGGGTCGTTAGTGCCGAATGCTGAACTTGGCTCGTCAAGAATGGGGGAATATACGTCCCTTCTGGGTGATATTACAGTGAGAAGGTGTGCAAGCGTGCTTGGAGAAGGGGGACCTAGTCGGGAAGCTGGGGTGTCAGAGTAGATAGAATGAACCGGAATGTCGAGAATCGGATTAGTGAAGCCTGATTCATCATCAACGGGATTGACGGGCCGCAACTTGCGGCTGTTTGGTAGTGGGGAAGGTACAGTAGAATCAGCAGAACCTGGACAAGTAGAAAAGCCATCAGCTTGGTTCATCTTAGAACGGTCCGAGTGTGGAAATAGTAACCTTGGACAGAAGCATACTGTGCCCAATAGGCATCCTCCCCCTCACCACCGTCAGGCTTTGACGTGATTGTCCGTTCTAAAGAGGACGACAGATCGTCTCCCGCTTCCGCGTAGGCATCCCAATAGGAGTCGTCGCCGCTATCATTGTCATGGTCGGCTTCAGAAACGAGACCTAGGCGCGGAAGTTGCATAGACACCGCCCCAGAGGCGGCGTTGCTGGCAAGTGCCTCTTGTGGGGTTGAAAACGAGGAAGAAGGGAATGGCATGAGCTGGGTATCATGGTACTTCCAACCATCTGCTTCGTCCCAGAGGAAGAGGATGCGCAAGCCTTCCGTGGTGGAGGATAATTGTACGTGTGCGAATGTAGTCTCGGAATCTGACGTGTATCGTGTAGAATAAGTGTCTTGATCGGAGAGAGAGGAGAGTTGGTCGAGGAAAATGGAGACTCTGGCGTTGTCTGGGGATGGCCAGCAAAGATAGTCGATGGGGCTAGAGGTGGATATTTGGAGGTAGTGGTGACGCTGGCGGAGAGGGGTGGATATGAGATGAGGTGGAATGTGATCGGTGAGGGGAGATATGTATTGGAGGACGAGCTTGACGGTGTGCGCAGGAAGAGGGTACATGGTGGTCAGCGACAGACCGACGAGTTAGCTCGAGTTAGCTACTTAGCTCCGGGATGATGATATTGATCTCTACTACCGAGTTGACCCCCCTGATCGAGTTATTTGACCCCCCTTGACCAACTCACGCTCTTTTCCCCCTTCCACTCGCCCACGACGACAGCGCCCACGATACCTCTGGGACAACATCAGCCATGCGAACGTCACTACTGTTAGCCTGCTTGGCATTACCTGTCCTCTCCTTTGCACAGGTATTTATTTCCTCTCCACCGTCAATTTGTCTTTCTTTACTCACAATCACCTCCCACAGACTTCGCAAGTATCATCCCACCATCCTGCAGACCACGCCTGCTAACCGTACTCCAGAAACTCTACACAGGCAACTACTACCGCCGCCCCCAATTCAGCCAGTCAATCAGGCTCTGCCTCTCCCTCTGCTTCGGGAAGTGTCTCGGGCTCAGCAAGCGTCTCTGGCAGTTCTGCTGGCAATTCAACCACTACCTCCACTCCATCCTCCCCCCTCCCAACCGCTCCTTCTACTGTCCCAGGTGCAGACGGTGGTGGTCCCGGCGGAGGCGCCCCAAGCCCAGGAGCATCAGCACAGGGTGGCATTTACGGGCCGCCAGATGGCTATATCGCCGCAGCGGATGCTCTTCGGAGCGCTGGAATGTTAGGGTTTGTCGGCTTTGCCGTCGGAGGTGCCCTGGTTCTCGTTTGACGCGAGTTTGGTGTCATGGACCTCATTTTTGCATGCGTTACGCCACCCCAGGACTTCGTGGGTCTCTACCCGTAGACTAATCGACTCTTGACGGACTGCCTTGATTTTTACTCTGCAGGGTTTGCGGACATTCATATGTATATCAACTCCCTTACCTACATTCTCTCAGACACTTTACTCTCGAGCGTAATGGACTTTGGTTATGACTACATTCAATGGAATAATAGAATTGGGTGTATATGATGCAAATCACAGCATTTCGTGGGTGGACCCTCTGTGAACGAAATTCCTATTTTCGCTGTGAACATGCGATGCGTTCGATTGGGACTCTAAGATTGATTCCGTCACCATCTCATCGATCTTTGCAGCTTCGCCAGCTGACCCACTCTGCAGCAACCATGTCCGAAAAACCAGCCGTAAAAAGGCAGAGAATAGAGAGCAAGGTAAGTAATGTTATCCGTGCATAGGACCACTCTCATCATTACCCGATAATTTCAATCAGACCATAGGAACACATAATGGTACCTTCCACTGCGATGAAGCTCTGGCCGTTTTCCTCTTACGCCTCACGGGAACGTACCGAAGTGCAGGTACGCACGCAAACCTTCCCAATTCCTCGCTTTAACAGTGCGTTAGATGTGAAACGGAGCAGGGACCCTGCTGTGTTGGACACATGCGATATCGTAGTGGATGTCGGCGCAATCTATGATGAAAGTAGGCAACGGTTTGATCACCACCAAAGGGGCTTCGAGGAGATCTTTGGTCATGGATTCACGACCAAGCTGTCATCTGCAGGCCTCATTTATAAGTGTGTCATAGGTCTTCACCTGACGACTGTGCGACTCAATAACAACGCAGGCATTTTGGAAAAGAGATAATTGCCGACCAAACTGGCGTCATCGCCGACCACCCCAAAGTCCACTTACTTTGGCTGAAGATGTACAAGGTGAGTTCTGTCACGCTGCCTCGTGTTTGATGACTCACATTCCGTGCAGGAGTTCATCGAGGCCATAGATGCCATCGACAACGGCATTTCACAGTACTCTTCCCAAGAACAACCGAAGTACAGCAACCGCACTGATTTGTCAAGCAGAGTTGGTTGGCTCAACCCACCATGGAATCAAACAATGACGTCCGAGATAGTTGATGTGGGTGAATGTGCATAACCAGATTTCGCTTTCCTCACCTGTCCGCCAGTCATGCTTCAACACGGCCTCGAAACTCACTGGGGAAGAGTTTCTTGGTAGACTGAGGTATTATGCAGATGCATGGCTACCTGCACGAGACATAGTCCTTTCAGGTCTCTCTGCACGGCTCAATGCAGATCCAAGTGGTAGAATCCTCCTCTTTGAGCACTTTGCACCGTGGAAGGTGGGTTTCGTGTTACCTTTCGTTAGTCTAGTCTCGTTGAGTGAACGCTGCAGGAGCATCTTTTCGGGCTGGAGCAAGAACAGGAAATCGACGGGGATAATCTGCCACTATATGTTGTTTACGCAGACGAAACTGGTGGGAACTGGCGAATTCAAGCCATTCCTGTCTCCCCCGATAGCTTTGAAAGCCGCAAGGCACTCCCGGAGAAATGGAGAGGCCTTCGAGATGACAATTTATCTGAGGTCGCCGGGGTTGATGGTTGTATTTTTGTGCATTCCTCAGGTTTTATTGGAGGTAAGTGTTGCGTGTCTAGTTATGCACCTCCCAGTTAATTTCGATGTGCCAGGAAACAAAACACGAGAGGGCGCCATGCAACTAGCCAGACTTGCATTGACAATGTAATTCTAGCAGCCGAGTGGATGAATAACACTTCTGGGAATCCTCGCTTAGTCTCTGCTAGGGTACAGCCTGATGAATGTGACGAGTTCATCGCCTTCGATCATGGTTATCAGTGCAATTGAATCTGTCAAAAACGAACTGCCCGACACGTCGAATCCACGTGTCGCGACCACCTGTTTGGATTCACCGTATGACTTGTTCGAGGCGCACATGCCTTCCCGAACGAAGTATGGCCTCTCGCTGACCACCTCGTGTTTCTCGCATGGACGTCACGACCACGACACGCTCTAGGGGGCCTTCAATACATGTGTCTCCCTATCTTCTCGCAGTCTTTAACCTACACTTATTTCGACTCTTTTGCGAGACTTCCGACGATGCCTTACATCAAAACTCATTATCACCCCTTCCTTTTCGTTCTCATCACGATTTGTGCGATGGCCGAGCTGGGGCTGACGGCCTACCTGATCAGCGCTGGAAACGAAAACCACAACTGGCCTAGTGCCCGTTATCACTCTCTGTACGTGCTGCGAGTCCCCCCTTGCGAGGATTGCTAACTGTGTAGGATAGACTGATCCTTTTCGAGTTCAATGCCATCTGGACGACTATGTTTGGGACAGCTTATTTGCTTTGGATCGTGGATGGCGCCGTTCACTTCCTCGCGAGCATAGCAAGCTCTATTGTATGGCTAGTTGTCACCACAACACTATGGGTAAGTGGTCATCTCGGTTCCGTAACAATATACACTCAGGTGTGATCTTCGACAGGGAGCCGCTGCGGGCCTGATGCATGGCACCAGAACAGGCGGCGACTGCAACTGGATATCGGGCTCCTCTGAGTTCGTGGACCCAAGCTCACCCTGCTATGAGCCCCAGAATCTGAGCAGCCTCTCCAGTTGCAGAGAAACCCTCGCTGTGGAGGCGGTGGGGTGGGTTGAATTCGGCTTATGTGTTCTTACACTCGCTGCGACGTGCATGTGGTTGCGGACGAGCAAGCGAAGCTACGTGAGTCATTCTCGCAGGCTAGTATGAAGGAGAAACGAGGATTAATTGTGGTCGGACTATAACAACAGCATTCTAGCTTCTATGTATAATGGGTTCGGAGGGTATTTCTTGGCCTACGCCGTGGTTTTAGTTACATATGGTACTGGAGTATAAAACATTGTGATAATATCTCTCGGGATGATTCGGGTGGTGGGTATATTGGTAATCACTATATCAGGTCAAACTTTATCTGATAAGCGACATCCTCCCATCTCACACAACTCAATGGCCCACGAACCTCCTCCAGGGAATGGCAAGGTTCTGAACGATGTGCCATATACAACCCGTCTTGGAGGGCATCCCGAAAGCAGCAGCAGTATAGACTCCAACATATCCGACACCGAAGCATCGTTGGAGAGTCAAGTGATACCCCCAGCCAGAGCATTTTTCGTCCGCAGTCTAGCACTTCTGTGCGCCTGTTCGTTGAGCGTCGGGAGCCACTAGTACATGGTTTTTCATTCTGAGATACGTTGTACTTACGTTTGAACAGTGCATCGTATACACTCGGACCACTCAAGTCCCGACTGTCTCGAGAGCTCGGCACTTCTAACACTGAGTTCAGCCTTTTCATATCCGCCTTTAGCCTAAACAGTACTTGGACACCCCTGGTTGGCGGACTATTAGCGAGTAAGCTTGGGACCACCCTGGCCAGCATTTTAGCGACAGGTGTGGTGTTCCTCGGTACGTTCCGGATCATCCCTTCCCTGGTCCATGTTTCACACTCAGTCAAGGTCAGCTACTACTTCTGATTGGGGAGACGCACGACAATGTGCGTTTGATGACCTTTGGCCTATTCATCTATGGCCTTGGTGTCAGTCCTCTCTCTGTTATTCAAGAATCTATCATTGTTCGGTTCTTTAACTCACATGGACTGGGGATGTCGATGGCCCTGGGGCTTGTCGTTGGCAAGGCTGCGTCGTTTCTGTCAGCCCGTACATCGTACCCCCTTTCCGTCGCTTTCGGACGCCACGCACCGTTTTATGTATCCACCGCATTAACGTGCCTCTCCTTCGTCATCAACCTAATCTATATGTCCGCCTCCCATTGGTTGGTGAAAGGATCCGGGACGACTCTTGAAGCATCCGAGGTTCGGAACGAAGCAAGGCGAAGGGCTGTCTATAGTTTATCGGAGGCCACGGCGCTCGAAAAGGTAGCAAAGAAACGCCGTGTAAATCTGAAGGATGTGCCGCTGCTTGGCGATGTATTTTGGGCGTGAGTCGTTTATCTCTTTACTATCTTATGTTTATTTTGATCCATTCGTAGATATATTGGCTTGAATGTGCTTTGCGGGATGCTTTGGTCACCATTCACTCACCTGGCAGCGTAAGGGTGGCGCTCTGATGGCATTCGCGTGCTCATATTTTACCAGGAACATTCTAGAGAGACGCTACAATCTTAGCGAAGCCACTGCCGCCACTCAGGCATCCTATCTTCTCGCTGGAAGTATAATTCTATATCCTGCCGTGAGCTGCACCGTCCTTAACCTTTGGATTATCATTGAACCTGTTCCAGAGTGGATACCTGGTGGATCGCGTCAAGCGCCCGCGATTTACCATCCGAATCTTTATGCTTGCTTCTCTGCTGACTATGTTTTGCTATGCTTGGCTGGCGGCACCACCGCAATGGACACGAAGCCCTTTACCCGGAGCTCTATCCTTCGCCTGTGGTTTTGGACCTTCTCCATGTAAGCTCCCTCTTTCTCAATAATTGCCGTCCTGACACTAGTGAAGTGTTACTGGTTGTTATTGTGCCAACTATCGTGCCTCTGAAGTATGTTTCCACAACTCTGGGCCTTCATAAAGCTGTGAGTATTCCGAAGCATTTCACTGCCTCCCAAGAAAATGAAAACTTGCTGCTGCAGCTCGAGCAAACTGGTTCTACCATATTCCAAACGCTCGCCGGAGTCTGGCTTGACGAATCAAAATACAGACCAGATTCACCCGGCGGAGCAGATGCATCCGGCATTCAGTATCTCCTCTACGCATTCCTATTCTTGAACGTTTTGCACTTTATCAGCCTAGCAGGCTTAACTCGTCTAGATCGGCGACGGAAGGGAGTAGACGAGCACCCATATTGCCCAAACGATTTGATCTTTAACCCACCTTCTGACTCCGGGGCCCTCAATGATACGCAAGACAGCTCACGGACTTTGATTGCTCCCACACCGCTTGAGCGCACACCACTGTTGCCACACACCGCAACCGTCAATTCTCGCTTGGATTGGGACCCTGCGCACCACGTTTGTAGGCGTTCGGAGAAGCGTAGAGGTCTCCTTTTCGCTCGGCTTTCGGCCTTGTTCATATGCGTCGCATGGGTGTTATTCTTATATACCGCGTGGTTGCGACTGCGGTCGAAAGAGGACAGAGGATTACAATGACAGGGATGGAACGATGATGTACATGCATGACTTTACGACTAGATTTCACGGGTGCAGGGCACAACGTATAGAGCTAAGTAGCTCTGTTGTATCATCTTCGTTTAATGCTTGCGAGCCAATGGCCGTTGATATTCCCAACTTCTGTGAACTCGGTTGACGCCGTAGTTGAGGCGGCATCCATGAAGAGATCATCCGTCAAGGGAGATATCAGATCAATTTCAGACCTAGCGAGTGGCACGCCCTTTTTGCTTCTTCTTGATGTTGGTAGAGTCGCGCGCCATTCTTCGACCATTTGTCGGGTCTCTGCTGGGTTGCGTGGCTTGACATATGCCTGAGATGCTGGAGCGTCATTTTCACCCTTCTCCGTCGTGTCTAATGGAACGAGCGAGTTTGCATGTGCCGACGACGGAATATCTGTGTTCGGTTCAACATTACGGTCTCGGTGACAGCCGAGCAAAGTGGTGTTACCATCGCTTTTTCCTGCCCAACTCGACAAGGATACCGCATCTGGACCACAGGCCTCAGGTAGTGGTAGGTTAAACTGACCCATGAGATATTGAACTGGTTCTGATAACTACGCCGATGAGCGCACGTCCCTTTAGTTAACGACAGCTCTGGCTTACGCTGGGGGGCGAATAGCCATCATCGACCTCCAGAGCTGATACCAACCAATATAAGAGACCGTGTATGACCGTAGGATCCCGGGCCCGTGCATCGACTGGAGGGGAGACGTATGCTTTCGTCCACCCTAACAACAACGTTAAGGGGAGTAGCCAGATGGGGTTGCGCACGTACCATCAGAAAAGACTCCAAAGACCCATTGCTGATAAGACGTGACTACAAAATGGAAACACTGCTTTCTAGCACACAAGTCCCATAGCTAGGATAGGTCAGCTTGCAGCCAGTCGTGATTAAGGTAAACTTGGGAAAGTACCTTGCTCCATAAGCGTTCTTTCCCGCGCAAACGAGACTCGCCTGGAGGGAGCTGGAATAATCAATTTGAGAGGCCATCGATGATAATTAAACATAAACACAAACTCACAGATTTGAGTTCAGTAAACCGCCACATATCCTCAGTTGAGAGCACCCATGGAGGCTGACAGACGACAAGCACAGAATTTGAAGCAATTTCAAGGGTAGGAGGACTACCTCTTCGAGTAAAATAAAATTGCTTGAGAATGCGATCATCTTGGTCTGGTTGCGATTCTGTTATAAAGCCCCACTCTTTGCATTGGGGGAAAATGATGTGTATAATACGTTGAACAGTTCTCAGAGGCAAATGATCAACCCAAGAACACAACCTAGACGACGGGTTCATCGAATCTCCACAGAAGCGCGAGGGTTATGATAATTATGCTTACCGCTTGAAGTCTGTCACTGGTGCAGGTAACGCTGAGGCTACGTTGAATCTCGAGGATGACGGGACAGTCATAAGTTCCCCGGCTTCGTCGTCGTCTCTTGTCGTCAACCCAAGGGACGTATCTGGTACATTCGACTTAATCCCTGTGGTGGATTAGTAAGAGTAGAATGGATAGGTCTCCAGACTCACAATTGTCCACCAAGCTGTCGAAGCTGTTGCCGAGGCATTGGATGGCGGTCAAGTGCCTGTCCTTGCTAAACCGCGTTGATAGTGTGTTGCGGTGACTCTTGTGTCCAGGGAGAGGGAGGTCAAGATCTTCTGCCCCGTATTTTATCCTCGGGAGTGTCGCATCTTTCATGTAGCCGCGAAGGTCGTCGATACCCCGAAAGGCCATGATGTTGACAATGGGAAAAAGAATGCAGGAGTCGCGCACATCCTACAACTCTTAAATATCCGGGATCCAAAGGGAGCTTGACGACGGTCCACAATAACGGTGACAATAACTCCTCGTTGTAGAGACAAGCACTCAGGGGACTACCATATCTGGCTCATCGGCAATTTCCGCGCCGCTGGCGATTTCCGAGACCACCATCTCTCAAGGCTGTAGCACGCCCAGCAGCCATCGCGTCAAGACCCCCTCAAGAGGTGCGTTTCAGTCTCTCCATATGTCTGGCCTGGCGAATGGATGTCCCATACCCATGGTATTCCTGTGACATCGCTCCTGGTCTCACAGACGAGGGTGGATGCCGTTCCGTTTCTTGGATACCTCTGTCGGTACAGCAATAATACTGACTATCCTCATCATCCAGCCTCAAGATGGGCGCATACAAGTATGTCAGTGAGTTGTACAAGAAAAAGCAGTCCGACGTGCTGCGATTCCTCCTCCGTGTTCGGTACGTTGCAAGACCAGGTTCCTGTCGACCTAGTTACAAACTGTCCCTGCAGGTGCTGGGAGTACCGTCAATTGAACGTCATCCACCGGGCATCTCGCCCATCTCGCCCAGACAAGGCCCGCCGCCTAGGATACAAGGCCAAGCAGGGCTACGTCGTCTACCGCGTTCGTGTCAGGCGGGGTAACCGCAAAAAGCCTGTGCCAAAGGGTAAATCCTGACTATCTGCGACCTTTTGATGCGTTCTTGACGAGACTTCCCAGGTGCTACCTACGGCAAGCCCGTTCGCCAGGGTGTTAACCAACTCAAGCCCCAACGTGGCTTGAGGAGTGTTGCAGAGGAGCGTGTTGGTCGCCGCTGTGGTAACCTCCGTGTTCTCAACTCCTACTGGATCAACCAAGATGGTGTCTACAAATACTACGAAGTTATTTTGGTGGATCCCAACCACAAGGCGGTGAGTACTTTTGACATCTTGCTTTCCATGAGACTGACCACTCGTGGTAGATTCGCCGAGACCCCCGCATCAACTGGATCGCGAAGCCAGTGCACAAGCGCCGCGAGGCTCGTGGGCTCACCAGCATCGGCAAACAGGTCTGTTTTGTTTCTGTGTCCGCGAGAGCATTGCTGACTCGTGGTCCTCTCTCAGAACCGGGGATTGGGCAAGGGTCACAAGCACAACCACACGCCGGCTCGCTCTACCTGGAAGAAGCACAACACACTCAGCCTCCGCCGCTACCGGTGATTTCATCACTCATCCTCTCTGTTATACTACATTTTACGTTGTTCCATGTTTGGTATGGTTGTATGTGCCCTGCGACTTTGCGAAAAACACCATGCATTATGCACTGCAACATGGGTAACTTGGTGGTGTGGTTTACTTCTAAGTCTTCGTGAAACGAACCTCGAGTATTCTGGACCTCTGGTTGCTTCGACTCGGAATCAATGGATCCGCTGTCAACCGATTGATCGGATAATGAAAATATGACCGAGCCGCCGTATGAGGCGATGTTGACAATTGAACCGAGGGAGCTACCGCCTCGTGTATTTCGTGTTGCTCTCGCGTGTACATCACTCGCTGCGGTATCGGACCTTGACTATCACGGACTACGCTACGAGCGAGCGCGGAGATATATCTTGAGCTTGTCATATTCGCCCTATCGTGTATACCTCGATGACTCCAACAACGGGATGCCTTCGGCTGAAGGGACTATCGTTCTGCTTTCTCTTTAACGTTTTCTTAACAGTATTAGCAGCGGATGATGCTGACACACACCTGCGCTTTTCTCGTTCATCCAAGGAAGGCAGCTTGGGTACTGTACACTCGAAGCGTAGTACGACGTTGTGGGTGATTCAAGACACATATGAAGGACAGGGTTTCTTCGAGTGAGTCGTATTTCACACTCATTACCACTCGTACTGATGTGAGATTGTTCCACGAAGTACCTTCAACTTTTATACCGACACAGATCCAACAAAGTTCGCGCTCAACTTTCCTTATGCCACCAGTTGCTAACCCGCGTCCCTACAGTGGAATGGTGACGTGCGTTACGAGTCTTTGAACCTGTTGATTGTTGAAGCAACGTCCTTGTCAGTTTTCTCGACAGGCAGACTGCGGTTGCTAACGGCCTAGCGTATGTAACATCGGACAACAAAGTCATCATGAAGGGAGATAATACAACCTGGCTTCCCTCTGGGGTTAACCGTTCCAGGTAATTGTAATTGACCATCATGCCTCAACTTATATTCCTCAAACCACTGTTCCAGTGTGCGTATTTCTAGTCAGGCTATGTATAACACCGGTCTCTTTATTTTGGATCTCGACATGGCCCCCTGGGGATGCGGTTAGTGTTCTTTCTCACCTAACCGTGCGTTGGCTAATCTGATGTCTAGGTGTATGGCCAGCATTCTGGTATTTAAGGAATCTTTCTCTGCGAACTGCTCGTCCTCATATTGTTCTAGGACCTTGGGAAGCGGGACGTGGCCATATGTAAGTTTAATGGGTGTCTTGGAAGTTCATATTTCATCTCTGCTTAAGGACGGCGAAATAGACATCATTGAGGGCGTTCATGATAACGAGCACAACCAAGTCACATGGCATACTGCTCCAGGCATGTCCCGACGAATCATTCTCGATTTTTTCTGATCCAGGTATTATAAAGGGTGCAACTTGACTGCCACGACAAATTTCACGGGCACGATTGTAGTAAGTCTTTACGGTGAACCCTGGCAGACATGACCCACTGACACGATCCAGCAAACGAACGGTGTAGACAACTTGCAATGTGATGGCCTGATGAACAATAATGCTGGCTGCGGCGTCACAGAATGGAGTAGGGCATCTTATGGTCCATATTTCGACTCACAAGGTGGCGGCGTGTTTGCCATGAAGTGGGACCTGACCGGGATTGCAGTTTGTTAGTTTCTGACAGGATGGCCCTCATTTCGAATGCTCATCTTTGGTTTAGGGTCGTTCTATCGTGCTGCCATTCCCCAAGACATCGTACAAGGTTTACCAAATCCATCAAACTGGGGGGTCCCTGTAGCGGCGCTCTCCTCAGCAAATTGTAACATCCCGCAATATTTCGCCAATCACTCGATCATCTTCGGTATGTCATTAATGATGGTTTTCACTTTCAAGACTCAATATATCTTAGATATCACGTTCTGTGGTGAGACCACTGGGTGTAGTGACAGCTTTTGCGTAGCTGATTTCCGGTTTATGTCAAGGTGACTGGGCCGGTAACTCCTATGCCACGTCCGGATGTCCAGGAACATGTGCCGAAAGATTGATGGACCCGTCAAATTTTGTGGTTTGTGTTAGAGCTAGACCTCACCTTTTTATGGTGTTAATGTCCTTTCCGGCAGAACGCATCATGGATCATTAACTCCCTCAAAGTCTACAAAGGAGTAACGTTAACAAGCGCCAACTCCGATGCTCCCTCTTCACGTCCCGTTGATTTCTTAGCCATTTTTCAGCTTATAGTGACGATGGCTTGCCTGCAGGTCTTGCTATCCGTATCATAGAAGCCGTGGCGACGAACGATGATGAACGAACGGACATTCACGACATTTGACATGACGGCGATAATCTATTCTACCCAAGATATAAACCTGCTTTTTTATCTCACTACAAATGCACCTTTCCTAGCCTTCCTTGGTCATTTCCAGATTCATCATAAACCTCTGGGAAGCATGCTTTCAGGGGTGTAATGCTTGCATGACCCATTGCGAATGCCCAACCATCTGTGCCCATAGGTACAACCGACAAGCCTGGGTTGATAAGGGGTCCTAATTCAGGAGCAAATTTGAATGCGAGGGTGGCATCTCCCTCAGGCGGCATTTCCTTCTCCGTTTCCGAGCTTGTCGGAACGCGCGCGAAAAGGCGGCCATAAGAATTGCGCCACATCCGTGTCCAGTATACTTCTAAGCCTCCAGCGTTTGTAAGCTGATGGATCATGGGAAGGTTCACGTTGTACAAGTCAACTTCGCCATTGCGTATTCCGTTCGGGTCCTTTCCCCAATTGTTCCATAGGTATTCCACGATGCGAACGGAAAGTTTGTAGGCAGGCTCGTGTAATTCGACGGGTGTGGGACGGAGCACAGTGCCGTACGAGAGAGCAATAGCGCGTCTGCGAGAAAGTGCAGCGGACATTGCCGCACCGATGGTTCCTGATGAGAGGGAAAACGCAGCTGGAAAAAGTGATTAGACAAGGCTTCAAGGCACCTCAATTGCCAACTTGCTACCAACCTGATATATTTCTTCCAAAGTTTGGGCCTGAAATCTGAAGGGGTTGAGGATAGAATAAAAATAGGTTTAGTGGGAAGGTGCACATACAACTAGATCGATCTCCCCAGGATATAGGTTATGAAGAGCAACGTTTGTGCACGTTGCAGGGGTCTGAGAATGGGTGTTGGACTCCATCATCGATAAGTGATGGGTTGACAAGGATTCGTACCCCATCCAGCAGAATCCACTCTGCAGCCTCTCCATCCTTCAAGTGTCTACGGGTATTAGAGGTTTCACCCTCTACGCCATCTGCAAAGGAGTCACGGTGTGTGGTTATGATTGGAAAGGGGGGATCCGGCGAACCTGGTTGTATCGGATAGAAGTATCCGCCCTGGGTAATCTCTTTTATATGATATGCTTTTCCTGCACGAGTCGATATTACTTAACGTCGATGATCGTGCACAGTTCATCAAGCTATGTCATACTGACCGATCCATGATTTTTGGGAACTCGGTACGACAACCTTTACGTCCCAGTCTGGGGAGTGGAATCGTCATGACATAACAGGTCGCCATGGAGGCAAGATTTGGCGAGATATTCTGCCCGTGCTGAACTCACTGAGATTGTTTACGAGGTGTTGATAGAAACCAAAGATGTAGGGTGACTCTGGACCTGGTGGACCGTCGTCGTTCTGTTTGGCTACAGCGAGTGAACGTCTGATGAGAATGGGGGGACATACGACTAGCAATACTCTCGGCTTGTTAATTGACAATGACATGAGAGTGATGATGTCGGCTTGGAAGTGGGGAAGGGAACTTGAAGGAAATAGAATTAGACGGACTGAATGAGCTTTGTGCCTGCAGGTCTGGGTAACGGGCGTCTGTGATCTTCCTTTGCTGTTCCCATAATTCAAAAATAGGCAGCGGGCAGCGTTTCAATCTGCCCACCCCATCCATCGTTGCCGCCCAACCGTCTAATCGTCCTCAACGGCGGTCAACTTACAAACTTTGCTCGTCGTCGTCCACTCTTGTTCATGAACATCTAATCGACATCTGGACCGCGACACTCTCGCCATCGACAATGTCCACCCCCACCACAAACACTCATTCTTTGCCTGCCATTCCGACCCTCCCCCCAATACAGATGCCCAGCGATACCGACAATATTTCCTTCTTTTCATACGAGGAAATCAGTCCCCAGCCGTCCACGACCCCACACGATGCCACCTCGTCCACCGCCTCTTCGCCATCCCGTATCTCCTCTACCGACGCTCCATTCCCTTCCCCGGTTCATCATCCACTACAGCAGAGTCTCCGCAAGTCCCTCTCCGTCGACTCCTTCGTCAGCCATGAACGAGATAACTCTCCTCGGCCTTCTACCTCGAGACCCACAAGAGGCAACACACTTTCTGGTGGTGACACGTCTCGCCCCCACAGAACTGATCCGTCTCTTGATTCAGGCCGTCGTCCGGACCCAGAACCCAGCCCACTATACCCCCGGAGTCGTGGCGCTAGCGTGAGCACCGCGAGCGACGGTCACGATTCAGTTATGGAGCCAGGCTTTGAGTCCGACCCTCGCCAACATTTGAAAAATTTAGTCGATAAAAGTAGGAGAGGTTCGGTAAAAGGCAAGGAACAGGCCCGTCAATCACGTCGTCCAGGTGACCTCAAGCTCCCTGCTCGCAACCAACCACCCGCCATCCCACTCAATAGCATGATCAATCAACCTCCTCCCTTCTTGTCACGCGATGATAATCGACGATTGCATTCCACTACGTCGCTTCAGTCTTTCCCGAGGCATTCCTCTCTTACAGACGTCATATCAGGTCGTGTCAGGAGTGGTAGCCTTGGGCTGCAGGCAAACCCGGGGAATAGGGCATTAGCGGCCGACGCAATTCAACCCGTGGTGAGTTGATAGCTACACCAGCACCAACTAGTAAGACTGAGCTCCCACAGTCATTTCCGAAGGAGATTTCTATTGCTGTCGTTGGCACTCCTGGTTGTGGAAAGTCCACATTTGTTTCAGCAGACGCAAGAGCTTACGGCGTCGAAGACTTCACCGCCTTATTTTCCATGTCAGGAAGTTCTATTTCAGCACCCTTCCGCTGTAAGCGCAATATTAGTCCGCATATACCTCACTCCCTTGTTCACATATTTTAGACACTCGGCGACTTGATTGGGTGAAACAACGAGAGCCTCCCAGTGTCTCGATCGTGATTCACGAACTGGACATCACAAGGTTGACTTCTCCCCCTAGGGTAGATGGCATCTTTGTATGTTATGACAGTGGAGATGCATTATCATTCGGACCTGTTTCCAATTTCCTTCGTGAGTCGAGTGCTATGTTTTGGCATTCAATGATTTATCTGTCGTCCCAGGGTTAATATGCTCAATGAAATGCTCCATAATTGCGGTCGCGTTGAAATCTGATCTTCCCGTAGCCGTGGACCCGCAGACCTCTTTGAACTTATTCCAGCAACACGATGTCGGTCTCGTGCAAGTGACTCATATTGGAGATGTTGGCAAGATGAGAAAAGCTTTCAAGTTTTTGCTCATGTCGATCCTAAGCGTACCGAGTAAGCGCCTAACTATCATGACACTGTGCTTTTTCGACCAGCTTGTCACGTAGACTCGGATCTTCGAAATCCTGCGTCGCCGGAAGCTCTGATTTCTCCAATCCCTTGGGAAAGCCGAGCGTCAATTTCAGTGACGCCTACCGCCCTTTCTTCTGCAGCCTCGGTTCGGAATATGTCGCAAGATCAGGCCAGCTCTCTTCGACTTTCGCCAACTTCCACATTGCCGTCATCTCCTCCTCCGCTGGCGACCTCTCCGACGCGCGCGCGTTCGACTTCAGATTTGTTCTCTGAACACGAGAAAGCGAGGACGCGGAGCTCGAGTGAATGCAAGCTATCGAACGCACGGAGTGTCATTAGCCTCGGGGCGACCAGCAGTTTACAATCCTCTACCTCACCCTCCCATGCAGCGAAGGGCGAAACGCCGAATGGTTTGGAGGATGATGATCGCCATGTAATTAAGGAGAAAGAAGGGTGTGTATGAACCTTATTCTCGACGCTTTCTGTTATCTAACGCCGCGAAAAGAAGTCGATCGGTTCAGTATGCCACTGTGGACGAGCTCCTAGATAAGCTGCTATTTCTTGCAGTCAGCGGAGACGGTCCGTTGTTGATATGAGTATTGTTGGACTTGAACTGACATCGCTGCGTAGATCCAACCTTCATTTCCAACTTTTTGCTCACGTATCGAAGATTCGCTAGTCCCCGGAGTGTCTTGTTGGCAATGCAGAAACGCATGCGACAACTAGATAGTTCGTTAGGCGATCCCATGTTTGCAAGCTATGCCCAGATGCGGTACGAAGCTCGTCAGCCGTTAGGCATTACCTGACTATTGTCCTCGCCAGGATTTGTCACCTGCTTGAGACCTGGATGCATACCTATTCCCAGGACTTCGCTGCTCCCGGTGCAGCGGGTGCTTTGAGCGCTTTGGTGAAATCCATCATCGGGAAGACGTATCTGCTGCATTACGGATCTGACTTCCTTCCATTTCTTGATTATCTCCCAAACATTGTGGATTCTGATGCAGCTTGGGCACATAAAGTTGATCATCTGGTGGATGACGCAGACGACCCTTACAGTATTTCGGACGGTGAAGATGACACACTTGCAGTCAGCACTGACTCAGCATCAATCAGCCACTCTTCTGCAACACCTTCCCTCGAAAATTCGACCGGCTGGAATGCAAGAGAGCGCAAGCAGAGCTTGCCTTTGAGTGCAAAAGCACTCATCATGCCGGCCACTTCGCCGCACGCAGCAGATGTCCCAGAAATATCAGCAAAACAACTTCTGAAAGAACTTTCTCGACGCGCTTTGGAGTTGCAGAACTACGATAGCTCTGAGATCGCTGAAGAGATAACTCGTGTTGAGGCAAAGTTATTTATGGAGATTGAGGTCCGTTGTTTCACGACGTGTTGCCTGCGTATCTCATGCGCAAACTCTACAGCCGAGACATTGGCTGCAGTATACTCTCATCCCTGGTCGCAAGGATCCCGAGTCGGACTCTATCTCGCGATTTAATGCTATTTCAAACCATCTTGCAGATTGGTAAGCGTGGTCAGTTGTGTAAATTATGCAGAAAGCTGATTTCTTTCAAGGGTTGTGTCCCTCATTTTGTGCCATGACAAGCCAAAGAATCGAGCAAAACAAATCGAAAAATTTGTAGATATCGCTCACAAGCTTCGTGCGCTCAACAACTATTCGGCCCTCCGCGCCTTCGTCGCTGGCATCAACAATTCAACCTTTCAAGGTGACGACACGATGGAGATATTCAAAACCAAAACCCCGGATCACTATAAGAACCTCCTGTCATGGGATGTCCTACTACAACACAGGGGCGCTCATCAAGCTTATCGAATGGCACTGAAGAACACTAAAGGAGCCTGCATTCCAGCGTTGTACGTGATGTTTGATTCGGTAAGTTACTGTAAGCACCTGAAACAGATGTTTCACAGGGAAGTGCATATGTCGGATCTCATCCGCGCGCATGAAGGAAACCCGGATGTCAGCGCTGCAGAGCCCAACAAAATCCACTGGGGGAAGTTCAACATGTTCGGGAGGTTCATTCAAAGCACGACCCATTGCCAGATACAGTGCCAAACGACAACCGACTACAACTTCCCCGAACGGCCGAGGGTACGGGATCTTGTGTTCAACGAATATATAATGCCAGAAGAGGTTAGTGCTCCCGTAGTTTGGCCCAACGCACGGACTGAGGTTCTGTGCAGATGCAAGTCTCTAGGATGGCACCTATTCCAGATTCGGACTTTATCGATGAACCATTCAGACCAAGCTTTCCTCGGTCTATCTCACGAGAGGATGGCCACTTTACGCAAGGAAGAGACACTGCTCTTATTCGCAGATTATTTCAGTGGTGATGATTTGTACTTGGAAATTTACCATTGTATCGCCAGTTTGTTTCCGTCTTGATTTCTTATTCTCGTCTCACGTCTATCATCGATACCCTGTTGCATACGTATCACCAACACTGACTAGGTTGTTTTACCTGACGTACTGTATGATATCATGCAGTCATGACACGACCGCTTGATTGTGCCGTCTCTCCCCCCCAAGCTCAACCTCCGTCAGGGTCTGCATTGCAATACTACAGCTGGAATGATCGCTTGCATAAATTGAAATTGTATCCGTTGTCAACTCGACATTGTTGATTTCCTGAACAAGAACAATTGCTCCTTTCTAGTAAACAATGATTCCTTCCACAATAGCTGGTCGTGATCCTGCAACAAACAACATGAACAGGTCCATAGTATAAAGGTCGGTCAACCAGAGATGATGCGACTCCTCATTCCCCTCCTCCGGATTGACACTTGCGGTGCCGGATCACTCGCAACTACTACTACTAGTAGACTCTTTCATCGGGCAGGACTCCCCTTCAACACTCATTTCAACGACATAGTCTCATTTTGTCCATCATGACGCTCGCCAACATTTCCAAAGCCACCACATTATATCTTACCCCCGTCTTGATGCTGACGTCGCTGTTCCTCGTATTATTCGCTTACCTCGCGCCGGCCGTCATGCTGCACAACCAAGTATCCCTCTTGACGGTGACACCATCCTCGGCTTTAACCCAACCTGGTATAAACATGGCCGTGGATGGTCCAAGCATGCTTCTGGGGATGCTGGGTGAGCAAGAATTTACGAGCAGTCAATCGATTAGTCTGAGGCGAACATAGGTTCATGCTCGAAGCCTAACAGCACAGCGGGTCTCACCTGCACGCCACCCTCTGTCTCCCCCCAGTACAGTCAGTTATCTTAGGTTTCGGCTCGGAGTCTCAGCTAATTTGAATTGACAGATACTACTGTCTTTACTTCAAACACTCCTAGTTCCGTCTTGGCAGCTCCCCCAACCGCAGCCCCTGTGTTTCTAGCCATATCTCTGGTAACTTCCGTCGTGTTCTTCATCATGTTCAGTGGGATTTCGTTCCGGCACCTGATGGGGAAAGCAGGAAATGTTTTCGACAAACCAGTGGTACAGCGGGTTTCTGCGTGGGTCGGGATGGCATCTTTCCTCGTCGGTATGTGTCCAAGGTGCTTCTGGTCCACACGAAACTAAAGCGAGTATGACACAGGCTTGGCGTCTTTCCTGATCATCCGGATGTATTTTGGAAAGGCTGCAGACGATTTCAACCAGAGTATTGAAGGTCAGGGAAAGAACGGACCACAACTCATCGCAAACACAGGCAATGGGTTTATCAGTACGTGACATTCGACCGCCTCGATCAGTCGTTGAGTGGTAACTCATGTCTTCATCCAGTGGTTTGGGTGGGCTACGCCTTGTTTGCTGTTCCTATTGTAGTTTCATTGGCAAAGCTCCACGTTCTCGCGACAAAATGAACGTCCACGTCATGCATAGAACCACGGCGCGGACACAAGCTTTTCATGATCAGCTCACTGTATACTACATTATTTCATCGCTATATCTCGGTTGTTTTAGCAATGCATGGTTTTGCGGGCTACCACTGCCAGGACGCTGCCTTTGAAATTTTGACAGCAGCTTGTTGGCGGAGCAAAATCTTCAATCGCCGCCCTAACACTTCGCGATAAAGTCGCGTGGTGTTGTTCCTTTTTTCAACCAGCCCTTCCGCTCAATTGACCGTAACAGATGTGAGTTGGCTTCTTGACTTTGTGTCGTTTTTATATGCGATCTTTTCCTGTACTCATGATGAGCGTTGAACAATCAACCACTACTGGCACCTCTTAGTCGACTTGATTCAGAATGACTGTTTCTGCAGTTACTCTTTATCACTGACATCAACGACTTTCTGATTCTTTTTTTTTTATAATTTCTTATCTGCCTTGGCATTTGGTCTCAAACTAAAGTACCTTTCACAGAGCCTGCCACCCGTCCGTCTTGGACCGGAACTCCGTTGATATACTTCCCTAC